>RCUC01158023.1:0-10750 GCA_003697995.1 Taxidea taxus jeffersonii | reverse complement strand
CCCCCCGCCTCTCTGCCTATTTGTGATCTCTGTCTGTCAAATAAAAAATAAATAAAATCTTTAAAAAAATATTATCAAAGAGCACTCTCGGTTATTTTGATGTGCATTCAAATTTGAGAGTAAAGGGAATTGCTGAAGACATCTAGAGGAGGAGGTGAGTGGCAAAAATTTTTGCTCCAGGCTCAAGTTTTATATCCATGTACTTTTGAGCAGTTTTCTTCTATTACAGTGCTTAGACTTGGAAATTTGGCGGTTTAAAAAAACACATATACTTCAGAGCTAAGTATCATAGTCATCAGAGAGTTACTTCCTCCTGTGTTAATTCTGAATGTAGCCAGCTAGTCACTCTCAGAGAGGCGAGTTCTCTTCTCACCACACTCTGTTCTTTCTAGCTCTAGTCAACTGCAGCAAGAGGGAAAAAAGCAGTGTGTCCCGAGTGAGCAGAAATATAGCAGTAGGTCCAATCCAGTTTTAACAAATCAGTAATCTTCCCACAAAAATTCTCTCCTGATTCCAAGAATTTTTCCCCTCTATATTTTTGTTGTTGACATTGTTTCTCTTCTAGAAGATTTCTGAGCACAGGGAAGCTCTTCAAGGAATTACTGATTCTTGCCTTGTACACACTGCTATAGAAAGGTTTCAAGGGAATAAACTTGTTTCAGAAGAAAAAAGTAAGTCAGAGGCAAGTTATCTTTTTGAAACACTTAACCTAATTCCAGTTCTATTCATTCTCTACTACATGAATATGCTGTTTTCCCAAATGATATCTATTCACTCAATCTGCACTATAGAAAAGACTTCCAAAATATATGTTGACCAAAATCTTGTATATAAATATTCATGGAAGCATTATACAGAAAGTCAAAAAGTAAAATCACCAAATGATGAATTGATACAACAAGACAGTGTAACAATTTAATGAAATATTATTTGGCTTGGAAATGGGTAAAGTACTGATACATGCTGTACTGATACATTCATCCACAGTGTGGATGAATCTTGAAAACATATTGAGTAAAAAAGCCAGATACAAAAAGCCATTGACTGTATGATTCTATCAAGGTAAATGTCCAGAAGAAGCACATCTACAGAGATAGAGAGCAGATTCGTAGTTGCCAGGAGCCAGGGAGAGAAGGGAACAAGGAGGGACTGGAATTCCTTTTTATGGTGACAAAAATGAAAATGTTCTTTATTTAAATGGTGATGATGGCTGCACGATACTATGAATGTACTTAAAACCACAAAAGTACATATTTTAAAAGGGTGACATTTTTGGATTTTGAATTATATCTCAATAACACTGTAATTTAAAAAAAGAAAGAAGAAACAAGTTGAGAGTTTGAGTCTCTTCTTATGGAACAATTTCTTAGTTTGGGAAAGTTCTGTGCAGTAGAGTGGAAGACTATGTTGTCTCTTGAATGACCGTGTAGAGAGAACTGAACAGTCAAGGATCAGAACTGTGTACTGATCCTGGTTTATTCTAGAGGTAGGAGGGCTTGTCAAGAGACTGATTTACAGGTTGCAATGTGTTAGAAGGCCACTGAGGGCTTTATGCTGTTGTGAGTATTTTAAATGAAGATATCCTTCTTAAAATGTCCACATTCTTTGTAAGAATCTTAAAAAGTGACCTCCTTTTCACCATCCTCTGACAAAGTGTATATAAAACCCTATTACAGAATAGAATATTGCAGTCCATCTACCTATATTCACTAAACTACCATCCTCCTTATTGTTTTTTTTAATTGAACTGATCAACAGGTTTGATATTATTAGAAATAGATACATTTTAAATAGAAGTTTGCTTTCTAAATTATTCCCCTGGTGAAGGGACCAGACTGCATACATACTTCATAAGAGACAGCAAGGAGGAAAAACTTGGTGAAGGGTGAACATATGGCCATGGGGACTCATAGGGATAAAGTATTAAAGAAAAACATGAGAAGGGCACCAGCTAAAAATTTAATCCAAAGTTGAAAGTACAGCATACTTAAATTATGATTTAGAAGTAAAAACACAATCCGAAAGTTCAAAAACAGGACACTGGTTTTAAAAATTATGGTCTATCCTTGTGGAGATTATGAAGATATAAAATCAAATTCCATATTTAATAACAGATAAATGACCATAATCCCATTATAAGTTTAAAAAGCTCAATTATTAATATAATATGTCTTAAGTATATATATACACATATATAATCTTCTTATATAATTTTCATATACATATCTATATATAAATATATGGGTTTTGACATAAAATACAGATATACATATATAAACAAATATTTTCTATTATACATGAAATAAAGTTTTATACATTTATATTTATAAAATAGACATAAAATAATAATTATATATGCATCAGTAAAATGTTAATAGGAATGAGATTATGGGTCATTTTTATTCCTTTTATTATCAGTCCTGGGGAGCTAGCATGATGGATACTTCAATAGCTTGGGAATTAGGACAATAAAACTGCCCTTTGATGTAGCCACTTTGGAAAATATGTTGGATGTTTTGTAAAAAGTTAAATGTAAATTTACTATATAATCCAGCAATTCCACTCATAGGTAACTGCCCAAGAGAAATGGAAACATGTGGCCACACAAAAACTTGAACATAAATGTTCATTATAGCATTATTCATAATAGCTAAAAAATAGAAACAACTCAAAATGTCCATCAACAAAATATGGCATGTCCATATAACATAACACTATAAAAAGGAATGCATGCTACAAAATGGTTAGATCTCCAAAACATTATTGTAACCAAAAGAAGCCAGACACAAAAGACCGTAATACTATAGGATTTTATTTATTTGAAATGCGGATGGGAACAGAGATTAAGTGTAACTGGGCATTATGGATTTTTGTGTTGATGAATGTGTTATGACAAGTACAATAAACTTCCTAAAAATCACTCAGCTGTACACTTAAAATGGGTAAACTTCATGATAGGTAAGGTACACATCAATAATTTTTTTTTTTTCAGTTGAGCCCTTTGGAAGAAGAGCTTTAAATCAGAGGTCAACAGATGTGGGCAGATATCCACAAAACCACCTTTAGAAGACAGAATAGTTCCCAGACCAACAAGATTTGACTATAACCTAACAACATAGTAAGAAATCTACAGTAAGGATGTGTTATCGAAATGAAGGGTAGAAGTCAAAGGACTATAGATAAAGGGGAGAGATAGCATTGGCTTAGTGTGTTAAAGTTTCCATTAATTTTATAATGAGAGAAGTAGGAAAGGGAAAGGGTGGTACTGAAAAGGTAACTCAGCTCAGAGTTAGCTAAATGAGTCCCCATGCACTGATCCCAGGCACCCAGTGCAAGAAAACAGTTGTTGGTTAACTTGTCATGCAGGCTTACTATAGGGAGGATGCACTGGTAGGTGAATGCAAGTCCTTCTAGACTGTGACCTTGCTCTTGTAAGTTAACAAGCTTAATATTCCTGGGTACCATAGCTGTTACTATGAATCCAATTAATGTTAATTTATCCCTATAAAAAAAACAGGTTTCTGAGCCTATAAAGGCAGAGAGCCTGGGTGATAAGGTGGTGGTGAGGTGGTGATGGTGGTGAGTTTCCCAGGCCAGATGCCTCCCAGGAGCACTGATCTGAGTGATTGGAGACCTTCTCACTTGGTACCCTCTATTTTGATCTGTGTGCCTAGCCCAAAATGTAGTTGGCACAGCCCAGTGCAAGACAGTAGGGCACATGATAAGAACATAGATTTTACAGTCAGACTGCCTTGGTTCAAAGTCTATGCTACTCCTTAAAAGCCGTGTGACTTTGGAAAAGTTATTTAACTTTCTTCAATTTTCTCATCTACAAAACACAGATAAAAACAGTACCTTCCTCACGTGGTCGTTTAAATGATTAAATAAGATCATACACATAGAGCATTTAGCACAGAGCTTGTTACCTGATAATCTCTCAAATATTAATTATTACTCCTCAATAGGCATTCTTTTTATACTTTTCTGTTTTTAATGGATTTTAAGTGAATATGTATCATTTCAGTTCATAATCAGAAAATGATGTTATTCAAAAAACTTGAAATAAATGTAATTTTTGTTCAACCAGGAACAAAAAAAGAGTAAAGAACAGAGATGGAGGAAGGAAGAAGAAAAGAAAGAAGCATCCAGAAATTCTAATGAGGGACATTTTAGAAGGACAGATTATTGAAATCCAGGCCTTTCTGTCTAATACAAGCCATCTGGTGACTGCATCTGAACCAGCTTTACTGAGATTTTTCTTATGAGAGTTCTTATGAGATTTTTCTTATGAGAGTTTTGCCACTGTTTATTTCACACTTCATCTCAGCAGGCAAATAGGTGGATTTACACTGCACAGAGTAGGGAGAGTCACTGGAAGGAAGTGAGAAGGAAAAAGCCAATGACAAAAGTGAGGAGCGATTAAGGGTAAGAGGCAACAAAGACCCCTTCCCCACATTCCTCCCCATTCTCTGAGTTGAAATCTAAGTCTGTGGTTTTAGACAAAGCTCACGCATGATTTAGCCCACAGATACAGTTCCCTTTCCCAGTCCCAAAGGCTCCCAATCAGCCCTCGGCCTCGTGTAGGGAGCTGCTAAACCCCTACCCACGGCTTAATTAATTTTCTGAAAACAGTGATTGGCTGACATGACAGCAATAAATATCAAATTGCATTAATTAATACTGAGACATCAGTGTCTGTGTTGTTTCTCAATTACACATTCAGATGCAGCCCCCCTTATGCTGGCATCAATTGGGTCATGAAGTCCCAGAAAGGTCCATTACAATGGAAGGACAACCAAAGGTGGGGTGGGGGATGGCATCTGCACTTTCACTGAGATAATCAGCTTGGAAGAATTCACACTCCAAAGTGCATTCCCCAGAGAAGTGTTTTAGAGACCTAGATGAAAGGATTTAAATGTGGTTGGGTGCGGCATTTTCATTTTGCTGATGGCCTGGAAGGGGAAATCAGCTTGATGAACACAGAGTTTCCCTTGGGTTCCAAGACACACTCTTCACACTGGTTTTCCCAGCCTTCTTTCCTGGCTCCCTTCCTCATTGTTCTCTCTCTCACTCCTCCCCCCCCCCCCCCAACTACAGTCATCTTCAATTTCATGTTAATTCAGAAGAGAGTCAAAGGGGAACAAAAAGCAATCTTTGCTTTTTCAACTCAACTAAAAACCCTAAAGGGATCATGGCTCCCATAGAGGCACATGCTTTAGGGCCTGAAGACAAAGCAAAATGTTCTCATGAACACTCAGAGGTTAGATCCTGGAGATAAAGCAATGTGATTAAATCTTGATAGATTTTTGTTTTAAGAGCAGAAGTGGGGGGGGTGGGGAGGACCTCTTGTTTGCCTGGTTACAAAGAGTGCCGTTGGCAATCCCTGCTTAATCAGGATCTTGATGAGCATATTTTCCCTCCCAGGACTGAGACACCAAGGAAGAGTCTATTTGAAGCAGCCTCCGGCCCATTCCCATGTGGTTGCTCCATCCCTGCCACTTCACTGGACCCTGCCCTGAGAAACAGCTGTTTCATTATTCCAGCAATCTTATGAAAATTGTTTGTGACTTCAGTTTGAAGATTATGAAAATAAAGCCTTAGCCCCACCCAGCCCCAGAGGGCAACATGCAAAGTTGATCATTGCTAAATGTCTTCTATACCTTTACAGAGAAGTATTATTCCCTTGTAAATAAATTAATAATCTTTTCCATTTTAAGAAGAGGGAAACAAAGACCCAAAAAGTGAATATCTGCCCAAGATCACTCCCAACAGGGGAGTTACAGGTCCCTAACACATACACAATGCTCAGAACCAAGAAGGAATGTAATGGGATGGGCTGAAATGATAATGTGCTTGCTGGATGCCTGGGCTGGGCCTCAAGAGTCCAGATTCTGAGGTTGATATTGTTAAGAAAGGGAGGATTTTTTATTGTTATTTATCTCATGTGACCATATTTCAAAAGGTTGGAAAGAAGGTGAGCGCTGAGGACTGAAAAGTACAGAGGTGCACAGATAGAAATTAAATAGTAGAGATCACAATGGCATGATTTCAGGGCCACCTGGGTGGCTCAGTCGGTTAAAGCGTCCAACTCTTGATTTCGGCTCATGTCATGACCTCAGAGTTGTGAAATCGAGCCCTGTGTCCAGCTCCAAGCTCAGAGGGGAGTCTGTTTAAGATTCTCTCTCTCCAGGCCACCTGGGTGTCTTGGTCACTAAAGTGTCCGCCTTCACCTCAGGTCATGATCCTGAGGTCCTGAGATTGAGTCCTGAGTTGGACTCCCTGCTCCATGGGAAGTCTGCCTCTCCTCAGCCCCTCCACCCCTACCTCCAACTTGTGCTCTCTTTCTCTCTCTCAAATGACTAAATAAAAATCTTTAAAGAAAAAAATTGTCTCTTCCCCTCTGCCCTTCCCCCTTTCCTCTCTCTCTCTCCCTCTCTCTCTAAAAACAAAAACAAAAACAAAGCAATGGCATGATTTAGGTTCAGACGTACTCTAGATGCAAAAAATAAAAAGAAAAGAAAAACTTTGAATCTGATATAAAGGATTGGAATTAATGCTGAGGAAGGAGTCAAAATATTTCATTCTATTCCCAGGTCCCATAATCACCTTGCATAGGAGTCTTGATCATTTCACTTAACCTCTCAGGTCCATATTTCATTCATTGGTTTAATGATGATTAAAGATGCTTGGTTATACCTGCTCTTTCAGTATGAGTAAGAACCAAATGGCACTTGTCTAGCAGAAGGTTCTGTAAAAACTTCAAATGGACCCAGATATGTGGCAGCAGTTGGATGCCTACTACTTAGAGAATAATGGGTAAAGTTAATACATTTTTTAAAGATTTTATTTATTTACTTGAGAAAGAGAGAGACTGAGCACAAGCAGGGGGAGAAGGAGAAGCAGGCTCCCCACTGAGGAGGGAGCCCAAAGTGGGGCTCTGTCCCAGGGCCCTGGGATCATGATCTGAGCTGAGGCAGATGCTTAACTAACTGAGCCACCCAGGCACCCCTAAAGTTAATAAGTTTTTAATAGCTCTCAGGCACTAGGTTACTTTGCAAACTATCCCCATTCAGTCTTCAAATATTGTATAAATTAAATACTAGCATTGCTCTAGTTTAAAAGATGATGAAACTGAGGCCACAGAGATGTTAAGATACTTGCCTGAGGGCCACACAATTAGTAGGTGGCAAAGCCAGGATTCAAAGCTAAATTTGTCTAATTTCAGAGCTCGAGCATTCACACACTAGGTAATTAATTCTACATGGCAAAAGTACTTTAGTATAATTCAGAAAAGCTGTAGCATACTTCCACCGAACACAACATAAAAAACCCAAAGTTGGAACATATTCATGCAAAAGGAATAGCATTTCCAGTCTGGAAAACCCCCATCAGAATGGTCTCAGGGTCCCCTCTCAGAATAGAGCCTGCAAACAAAGAGGGCAGATGGAGGGGCTTTTGGGACAAGGCAGGACTTAGGGCAGACACAGCCCTGAAAGAGCCCTCCTGCTCCACAAATCAGTGATAGCTCCCTCCACTTAAGTTCATTCCAAACAAATCCATTAAAAGCATCATATTAATGAATATTTTATATAGTTATGACATAGCAAGTCCCATTCAGAAGAGGCTCTTACTAAAGGCTGACACAATGAAGAACTAAAATAGCCAACTAATCATCAAGGCCAATAGAAATTTGATCAGGGGACACAATAATTTTGCACAAAGAAAAAAATGAAAGTCATATACTCCCTTTTTGCTGATTTAAGAAGGCTTTTTTAAAAAAACTAACATGTTCAAATATTGCCATCCATCAGCAAAAGACATCTATTTGGATAATTAATTTGTTTTTCCTTGGCCTCTTCATAGTGTCTGAGGAAAGTCAATGTAATACTTGTTTGTTTCTCTTAAATTAGGTCTCTTTCTAGATCCTTAGCAAACACACACACACACACACACACA
Source organism: Taxidea taxus jeffersonii (assembly GCA_003697995.1). NCBI lineage: Eukaryota > Metazoa > Chordata > Mammalia > Carnivora > Mustelidae > Taxidea > Taxidea taxus. The sequence continues at coordinate 2,794 of RCUC01158023.1, read as the reverse complement.
CACACACACACACAGCAATACATAAACACATCTTAACCTACTTCCCTTAGAAATAGAAAGTGAAGAGAATCCTAAGTGACAAATTCAGTGGCCTGCCATGTACTATGTACTCCCCCAAGTCTTGCACCTATCCCAGGAAAACATGGTTCGGAGATTTTGGAGGACAAAGGGCAGAACCTGTAATACAGAAAGCAAACCAGTGGCCTGTGTGTAAAGAACAATTTGTAGATGTGTTCTATTTGCTCTGCAAGTGTTGGCTTGCCTACTGTTTTTTAGGAAATCTGAATTCATTGTCAACATTTAAAACACATCTCTGAGTTTCTGACTCCTCTTTAACAATTAGGAGATCTGGCATGATAGGACCTGTATTCCTGCATAGTGACCGCCAACTGGAGCTGAGCTGGAGCTTATAGAGGGGCCAGTAACCCTAGTTCCCAGACTCCATCATGTTTCCATGTCAGAAAGACAGTCTCACTGCCATTTGTTATTATCCTTGAGGGTTTTTTTTCCCCCTTAGATTTGACTAGAGCAACAGAAGGCACATAGACCAATGGAACAGAATATAGAGTCCAGACATAACCTGTGCATATATAGTCAACTAATTATTGACAGGCATCAAGAACACACAATGGGAAAAGGACAGTCTCTACAATAAATGGTATTGGGAAAACCAGATTATCCACATGCAAAAGAAGGAATTGGACCATTCTCTTGTACCACTCACAAAAATTAACTCACAATTGGTAAAAGACTAAACCATAAGACCTGAAACTATAAAACCCAAAGAAAAAAACATAGGGGAAAAGATTATTGACATTAGTCTTGTCAATGATTTCTTAGATAAAACACTAAAATAACAAGTGAGATTACCCTAAACTAAAGAGCTTCTGCATAGCAAAGGACAGTTAATAGATTAAAATGGCAACCTAAGGAATGAGAGAAAATATTCACAAAACATATATCTGATATGGGTTTAATATCCAAAATATATAAAGAAGTTATACAATTCAATAGCAAAAAAGTAATAATATGATTTAAAAATAGGCAAAGGACCTGAATAGGCCCTTTACCAAAGAAGACATACAAATGGCCAATAGATACATGAAAAGATGCTCACATCACTAATCATCAGAGAAATGGAAATCAAAACCACGATATCACCTCAGATCTGTCAGAATAACTATTATCAAAGACAAGAGAGAACAAATGTCGAAAAGGACATAGAGATCAGGGAACCCTTACATAATGTTGGTGGGAATGTAAAAATGGTAGAACCATTATAGAAAACAGTGGCACTACCTCAAAAAATTACAAATTGAACTACCATATGATCCAACAATCTTACTTCTGGGTGCATATATGAAGGAATTGAAATCAATATCTCAAAGAAATATCTGTACATCCATGTTCATTATAGCATTATTCACATATACAAGATAATGCAAACAACCTAAGTATCTGTCAACAGATAAATGGCTAAAGATTTGGTACATATATCTGTACCACACATGTATATACACATACAATGAAATAACATTCCTTGAGAAAGAAGGAAATCCCTCCATTTGCAACAACATGAATAGACCTTGAGGGTATTATGCTAAGTGAGATAAGTCAGACAAAGACAAATATTATATGTTATCACTTATATGTGGAACTTACAAAATATAAAATATACATAATATAAAAATAAAATATATGTCAAACTTGTAAAAACAGAGTAGAATGGTGGTTACCAGGGTTTGGGGGGTGGGAAAATTGAGGAGACGTTGTTTAAGGATACTAACTTGCATTTAGTAGATAAATAAGTTCTATAGATCTAATGCACAGCATAGTGATTATAGTTAACAATGCTGTATTATAAACTTCAAAGTTGCAAAGAGAATAGATCCTAATTGTTCTCACCACAAAAACAAAATGATAATTATGTGATGTGATAGAGGTGTTATCTAACACTAATGCCTGTGTAATCATATTACAGTATATAAAGTTATCAAATTGACATGTTATTTACTTTATACTTACACAGTTATGTGTCAATTATATCTCAACTAAAAATTTAACTAGTTAATTAATTTTTTAAAAAAGGAAGTAAAATATTTTTCAAGCCCACATCTCTGTCTAAATTGGGAAAATGAATGGCAGACTGAGATAACTACATATTGGAAGAAAAATGGGAGAAAACTTAAAGTCTTCCGAGGAATCTTGTGGAATGTGTGTCAAAACTGTCAGCAATTTAAGCTCATCTTTGTGTATGGTGTAAGAGAATGGTCAAGTTTCATTTTTTCTATACATAGCTATCCAATTTTCCCAGCACCATTTATGAAAGAGACTGTCTTTTTTCCACTGTATATTTTTTCCTGCTTTGTCGAAGATTATTTGACCACAGAGTTGAGGGTCCATACCTGGGCTCTCTATTCTGTTCCACTAGTCTATGTGTCTGTTTTTGTGCCAGTGCTGTGCTGTCTTGGTGATCTCAGCTTTGTAGTCAAGCTTGAAATCAGGCAACATGATGCTCCCAGTTTTGTTTTTCTTTTTCAACATTTCCTTAGCAATTCGGGTCTCTTCTGGTTCCATGCAAATTTTAGGATTGTTTGTTCCAGCTCTTTGAAATATACTGGTGGAATCCGATGAGGATGGCACTGAAAGTACAGATTGCTCTAGGCAATAGAGACATTTTAACAATGTTTATTCTTCCAATCCATGAGCATGGAATGCTCTTACATCTTTTTGTGTTTTCTTCAATTTCTTTCATGAGTGTTCTGTAGTTCCTCGAGTATAGATCCTTTACCTC
>ML108810.1:32169-85004 GCA_003697995.1 Taxidea taxus jeffersonii | reverse complement strand
AAGATTTTTATTTATTTATTTGACAGAGAGAAAGAGAAAGATTACAAGTAGGCAGAGAGAGAGGGGAAGCAGGTTCCCCACCGAGCAGAGAGCCCAATGTGGGACTTGATCAAGGACCCTGGGAGCATGACCTGAGCTGAAGGCAGAGGCTTAACCCACTGAGCCACCCAGGCGCCCTGCCATAATACTAAGCTTTTTCTTAATCTCCTCCTAAACAGGGTCTCTAATTTGTGTTATAGGTAAGTAATAAATATTATATAAAAATAGACATAGTCTAAATAGTTTAAATCAGCCTAGTTTAAAATAAGAGGTTCACCTTCTATCACAGTCTTCTTTCTTTCTAAAAAGCTTGGAGGTTTGGGGTATTTGTTTTTTTGCACTTGTACTAAAAGCCCATTTACTTAAATATCCTCCTGCATAGGGTAAAAAAATGTTCCCAGAATATTAGTATAAGGTTTCTTTTGTTTTTACAGATATTTTATTAGTGAACTGAAATAATTGGATTTGGGGGAAACTTATAAAATTTCCAGTTATTCTGCATATCTGGTAATTTTATGTATTACTTTCAGTAAACTAAAATTTTGATGAGGAGACTTCTTTCTTAAATGTGGCCTTAGTGTGGTATTTGTTCTCTGTTCCTCAAATACTTATCAGAGGACTTGGAGGGGCTGCAAAATCATAAAACATCAGAACTGAAATGGGTCTTCAATGTGACCAGATCTCTAGGCTCTCCCAGTATTTGATGAAAAAGGAAACAGAGTCCCCAGCAGTAGTGTGAAGTAGCGCATCCACAGTCACGGTTGGTTGTACCAGCTGCATGGTGTGGCTCTTGCCCTCAGACATGTTACCAGTTTATCCATGTGGAGATGGACTTGTACAGAATTAACTGCCATACAAAGTGGAATGTTCTTGGTAGCAGAAAAGGCACTGCTTTTCTTAAACAAGCCCTCCCCTCCCCCCTCAAGTCTTTTCTTGACTCATTCACTACACAATTACTTTCTGTTTAGTTTCTCACCTTTAGTTCTCTGTTAAACTGTCTCTAATCAGATGTTTTGTCTTTTTTTTTTTACCTCTACCATAACATGAAAACTCTTCTTTCAAAATTCAGTGACGTTCATGTTGCTAAATTCTGCTGTTTTTTTGGTGTCCACCTCCCCCTTCAGACTTCAATTTATTTGATCTGTCCTCAGCATTTGGCACAATTGCTCAATCCCTTTTGGTACTCAGATTCCAAGGTAATACCATATTTGCCTTGTTTTCCTGTGACATTTCTGAGTACTCCTTCTCAGCCTTCTCTGCTAGCTTTACCTCAACTCCCCCACCTCTAAATATTGGAGGGTCCCGGGGGTCTGTCACTGTTACTTTTCTGCCTAGAGCTTTAATATCATATACACATTAATATCATGTATATGTTAATCACTTCAGTTTGCATATCCAGCCCATACCCCACCGTGGGCTTTAGGACTACGTCTGCAACTCCGGGACCATATATCCAACTTGACATCTCCACTTGGAACATCTAAAACCTAATGAGTTCAAAACTGAGTTCTTGGGGCTCCTGGGTGGCTCAGTTGGTTAAAGATGTTTCTCTTGATTTTGGCTCAGGTCATGATCTTGGGCTCCTGGAATTGATCCCTGAGTCGGGCTCCCCACTCAGTGTGGAGTCTGAGATTCTCTCTCTTGCTCTCCATCTAATACTCCCCCACTGGCATGCACGCATACTCTCTCTCTATGGAATAAATAAATCTTTTTTTCAAAATGTTTTATTTTTTATTTGACAGAGCACAAGCAGGGGGTAGTGGCGGAGGGAGAAGAAGAAGCAGACGTTTGACTGAGCTAGCCAGGAACCTCTAAATAAAGAAATCTTAAACAAAACAAAACCCGAGCTCTTGATATTTCCACACCCCAAACCACCATCATCTATGGTCTTTCCTGTCTCAGTCTGGGCAACTGCAGTCTCTGAGTTGCCAAAAATGGAGTTTTGAGACCTTTCTTTCCCCACCAACTCTTCTCCATCATTGTTGGATATTCCTCAAAAACACAGCCATAATTTGATCATATCTTCCTCTTATGCTGCCTCTTTTGTCTAAGTTATTATCATCTTTGGGTTATTGTGTTAACTTCTCCTTGCTTCCGTCCTTGCCCCGCTGCAGTGTGTTTTCAACACAGCAGTCAAATCTTATGACTCATATGATGAAAACTCTCCAACTATTAAATCTCTAAACAGTGAGGCTCTCCAACAGTTTCTAGTATTCTTCTTCCTTCTCTTACTCTCCTCCTTACTTTCTTTACATGACCCACCCTGGCCTCCTTGTTTTCCTTGAACATTTCAGGCAAGCTCCCTGTTAAGAGTCTTTCTCTGGCTTACAGGCCTTCTCTGTCTAGAATGTTCTTCCTTAAGATAGGTCTGCATGGCTGGAAGTCTTTACTCAGTGTGGCAAAGTAAATCCTCCATAGCTAGTCTATCCAAAATGTCATTCTCTCTCCTTTGCTGTCCTGTTTTTTCCCTCTTTGTCCTTATCGCTAGCATATTGTATCTTTTATTTGTATCTTTTATTTACAAATAACATGCTCTATGTTTAGTTTATGATGTTTATCACTTTCACTTGCTAGAATAGAAGTACCATGTGGGTAGGGATCATGTATTAACAGTGTATCTCCTACAGTATAGGAAAGGTCTAGGCCTAGAACAGTGCCTGACACATAGTAGGTGCTCAGTAAATATTTGTTAACTGAATGGATACCTAGGAGTACCTCAGATAAGTCATTAACTTGATATTGGGCAAGTCAGTTCTCTCTAGATCTCCTTTCCCTATTTTTGAAATGAATTTGAATTGGATCTGTATTTTTTAATTTTTTATTATTTATTTATTTTTATTTTTATATAATGGATCTGTATTTTTAAGCTTTCTTACAACAACAAAAACTTAAATGTATGTAGTATCGTGGTTCCTTGAAGATTTTTCTAAGAATTCAACTCTTAACAGAAAACTTTGAAAACCATAGTAGGTAGTTCAGATTTTTATTCTGTTTCTAGGGAATCATAATTTATTAGTTTGTTTCTTTTTCAGCCACCAGTGATAACCACATCAGTTCACATAGTTTTTTTAGTAAGAAAGATTTCTCTGATAGCAGAGTGCAAGGTGAATTGGAAGGTAGGCAGTCGGTGATAGGGAAAGGGGAAGTTAGGATATTGTTGTGATACTATTTTTCTAAAGGGTAATGCAGCAGCAAAGGAGGACCTTAAGTTTCACTCTAAACTCAGTATAAAAAACAGAGGATTTCTTCTCCACAACATTTGGAGATTATTGAATAGTAAGGTAACAGGTGTCTTTTTGAGTGGCTGTTGTGTGAAGACCACTAACTTTTTTTTTTCTTTTTCAAGGTTTCCTTTCTTTATTTGAGAGAGAGAGCAAGAGAACAAGATATGGAAAGTGACAGAGGGAGAGAGAGAAGCAGACTCCCTGCGGAGCAGGGTACCTGACAACAAGGGGCTTGATTCCAAGACCCTGAGATCATGACCTGAGCCAAAGGCACCCATTTAACTAAATGAACCACCCAGATGCCCCACTATTTTAGGTTCTAGGCTATATAGCAGCAGAGCAGTGGTTCTCTTATGTGCTTGGCACTACTGATACTATTGAATCTGTTTCAAGAGTAGGTATGAAGCTCCTTTAGGTAATTCAGAAGTACTTCCCTCATTACAATCCACTAAAGTAAAAAATACATTGCCTTTCATACTGAATTTAAAATTTAATTGTAAGAGATAAAATACCATGTTTGTACAAAATTTAAGATTGTGGTCAGCATTTTACCTGGGATCATCATAAAGAATATAATTGTACATCAATTTTTGGTTGCTTTTGACAAGAAAGGAAAGAATAACACCCAAAATAATACAGTAGAACCTTGTAACACAGGTAGCTACGTGAATTCTGCAATATCAAATCATGGGCCAAATTGCACCTTTAAAAAGTATTTCAGGGGCACCTGGGTGGCTTAGTCTTTAAGCATCTGCCTTCAGCTCAGGTCATGATCCCAGAGTCCAAGGATCAAGCCCCGCATTGGGCTCTCTGATCAGCGAGAAGCCTGCTTCTCCCTTCTCCCATTCCCCCTGCTTGTGTTCCCTCTCTCGCTGTACCTCTCTCTGTCAAAAAAATAAACAAAATCTTTAAACAAAGTAAAATAAAAAATATTTCAGTAGTAAAATACTGATATGCTGCAATTTTCCCTCACAGAACTATTCTAGAAAAGTTACATATTAGGCATGCCTGGGTGGCTCAGTGGGTTAAAGTCTCTGTCTTCGGCCCAGGTCATGATCCCAGAGTCCTGGGATCGAGCCCCGTGTCCGGCTCTCTGCTCAGCGGGGAGCCTGCTTCTTCCTTTCTCTCTCTCTCTCTCCCCCTCTCTCTGCCTGCCTCTCTGCCTACTTGTGATCTCTGTCTGTAAAATAAATAAATAAATAAATAAATAAATAAATAAATAAATAAATAAGAAAAGTTACATATTCATGTCTCTGAGTTTCTGCTGTATGTTGGATCCTGTCTTACCGATAAGAATATATTAGTAAGCAAAACCAGCCATTCATGGCCCCTTTCGACTCTGGTATGCCTTTTAAAACACTCAGGTACTTGTCCAGGAGGATGTTCCTTTTGGATAGGTCCTAGTAATCTGTCTGCAGAAGCAGGGGAGGAGGACTTGGTTTAACCAAGCTAGTGATAGATTAGAGAATTCACTGTTACCTGATATTTCAGCTCACATTTGGAAATGCATGTTGTTCAGAACCTGGGATGATACTTTGAGAGGTGTTAACATCAATAAAATTAATTCTTTTCAACTGAAGTATTTATAACACTGAGTCTCATTCTTTTAAATTTTATTTTTATATTTAAGTAGTAGAGAATGGTGATTTGGGTCATTTATCATTTTAATGGTTTGATCTTTGCTTCTTCCATCTCTAGTAATGATAGCATGTTGGCTGCCGAACGGGGGGACAGATTCAAAGCAAATGTTTTTTTAAGCCCAGCTTTCCTAGATATGAACATTAGAGTGTTCTATATTTCAGGCACTAGAAAGTTTTCAAATTTGAGTTCAAGGAGAAGCAGTCACAATGAAAGCGAAGAAGAGAGCCCTCACTTACATAGTAAATTCCTTTCATAAGTCTATTTTAAAGAAAGAAAGAAACAGTGTCTTTTTTAAAAAAGTAATTTATTTAACAGAGAGAGAAAGAGATTACAAGTAGGCAGAGAGAGGGGGAAGCAGGCTCCCTGCTGAGCAGAGAGCCTAGTGTGGGGCTCAATCCCAGGACCCTGAGATCATGACCTGAGCTGAAGGCAGAGGTTTAACCCACTGAGCCACCCAGGTGCCCCAGAAAGAAACTGTCTTAACTTTAGTTAGCGTTCAAGTCCCTCAGTTGACTAATCTTGCTCAGCTAATAGTTAAAATATAAATGCTGAAAATTCTTCCAGGCAGCCATGAAAACTTTATATTAAGGCATATACTGACTTGATATATACCTGTTTTTACAAATAACTATATTCACAGTATGTACAGATACATTATATTTGCATCACAAGCCTAAAATGCCACATTTTATTTATATAAAAATTAGAGATTTACTTAAACTTTCTCATCCTGAAGCATTTGTTACTGGCTGCTTCTGTGAAGCATAGTAAAAACAGTTAATGTTTATAAAGTGCTTACTTGTGCCCAGTAGAATATTAATAACTGTATTACTCATGAACTAGATTTTATTTTTATTTTTATTTTTTTTAAGATTTTTATTTATTTATTTGACAGAGAGTTCACAAGTAGGCAGAGAGGCAGGCAGAGAGAGAGAAAAGGGGAAGCAGGCTCCCGGCCAAGCATAGAGCCGGACACAGGGCTCGATCCCAGGACCCTGAGACCATGACCTGAGCCGAAGGCAGAGGCTTTAACCCACTGGGCCACCCAGGCGCCCCTAGATTTCTTTTTAAAGCCAGGTTTATTGAGATACTGTTTATGTACAGTACAGTTTGCCCTAGTCAGATGTATAGTTCTGTGATTTTTTTTTTTTAAGATTTTATTTATCCATCCAACAGACAGAGATCACAGGTAGGCAGAGAGGCAGAGAGAGAGAGACAGGAGGAAGCAGGCTGTCCGCAGAGCGGAAAGCCCGATGCGGGGCTCGATCCCATGACTCTGGGATCATGACCCAAGCCGAAGGCAGTGGTTTTAACACACTGAGCCACCCAGGCGCCCCTAGTTCTGTGATTTTTGAGAACATATGTAGGTCATAGAACCAGTACCACAATCACTATGCAGAATGCTTCCATCACCCCAAACAGTTTCCTTTTTCCCCTTTTAGTCCGTCTCCTCCCCTCATTCCTAACCCCTGGCAACCACTGATCAGAATTCTGCCCTTTTTGTTTTGCCGTTTCCAGAATGTTGTATAAGTAGAAGCATATAGTACATATTTTGAGTCTGGCTTGTTTCAACTCCCTAATGCTTTTAGATCCATCCATGTGGTAGCTGTATTTCAGAAGTTCATACCTTTGTATTGCTAATAGCATCCCATTATAAGGATATACCACAGGGTGTTTAACCATTCTCCAGTTCGTGGACATTTGGGTTTCCAATATTTGGTGATTCTGACTAAACCTAAAACTGCTAAATATTTAAGTAGAAGTTTTTTTATAGACATGTATTTTCATTTCTCTTGGGCATATATCTAGGATTGAGACTGCTGGATCATCTAATATGTATATGTTTATCCTTATAAGAAACTGCTAAACTGTTTTCCAAATACGCTGTCCCATTTTGCATTCTCACCAACACTGTATGAGACTTAAAGTTTCTCTATATCCTTCCTACCACTTGGTATTGTTTGTGTTTTTTTTTTTTAAGTTTTTCTACTGGTATTGTGACTTTAATTTGGATTTTTCTGTTGAGTAACAATGTTGAGATTTTGTCTGTTTATCTGCTATCTGTATCTCTTTTTTGGTGAAATATCTATTCAGAGCATTTGACTGGCTTGCTTATTTATTTATTTATTTATTTATAGATTTTATTCATTTATTTAACCGAGAGAGAGAGATCACAAGTAGGCAGAGAGGCAGGCAGTAGGGGAGGGGGAAGCAGGCTCCCTGCTGAGGAGAGAGCCCGTGGGGCTCTATCCCAGGACCCTAAAACCATGACCTGAGCCGAAGGCAGTGGCTTAGCCCACTGAGCCACTCAGGTGCCCCTGTTTGACTGTTTTAAAAACTAGTTTGTTTTCTTATGTTTGAATTAGGAAAGTTCTTTATTAACCATAGTAGTACATGCATTGGTTTTAATGCTCATAGTACTCCTCTGAGGTGGGTACTATTAGCCTAAATCACAGATAAAAAAAAGTTAGGCCATAGGATTGTTCAAGATAGCCCAGGAGGGGCACCTGGGTGGCTCAGTGGGTTAAGCCTCTGCCTTCGGCTCGGGTCATGACTTCAGGGTCCTGGGATGGAGCCCCACATCGGGCTCTCTGCTCAGCAGGGAGCCTGCTTCCCCTCCCCCAACCCCACCCTCTGCCTACTTGTGATCTCTCTCTCTTTCAAATAAATAAATAAATAAATAAATAAATAAAAAGATAGCCCAGGAACACACAGCTAATAGGTAGCAGAGCTGGGATTCACACCCAAGCAGATTGACTCTAGAACCTGTGCTGAGCTGGTTGCCTTTTTTTTTTTTTTTTTTTTGGTGGAGGTTGATTTCTTGGGGCTGTGACTATAATTAGGATTCAGTTTCTATAGGTAGTTAAAACAGTGCTCATAGGGACACCTCTGAGTAAGGGGGCAGTATATTGTAATAGTAGCTCTGGAATTATCTCCCTAGGAACAGCTAAGATATTTGTTGCTGTTGAAGAATTATTTTCACTTTATGTCTCTTACTTCACTTCTACACTCTAGTGGTCAAAGTACTTCTTTTAAATTACACTCCAAATATCTGCCATTACCGAATAATGAGATACTTTATATAAATGGATTTTCTCACTAGCAGAAGCTCCTCCTTTTGTAAATCCATACTTCATAATAGATTTCTCACACTTGTTATTCCCTTTGTCTTTTACAGACCTTCATCATAATAATGCTGACTTCAAGGCTCTTACTGTTTGGTGATATACTTAGGAAGCACGTAGCACTTACTGACCATATAGGATAGCTTCAGGTTCTAGGACTTTTAAAGTTATATTTATTTATAGTATTACAGGTTTTTATTTAGGCTTCTCTCATTATCCACTCATTTGTTTGTTCTGATATGATCCTTTCCCTAGTCCCTCTTTCACCCTTGTAACTTCTAATTAGCTAAAAGATAATCAAATTATTGGGCTTACATGGATATGGTCTAAAATAAATTTTAGCTCTGGGAAATGACTTGGGAGTTTTCCAGTGAACATCTCTTATGACTGCTCAAAGGACGCTTTTTTCTTGTTTGGGATCCAAATAGTCATTCTAAAATAATGATCTCTAAAGTAAGCTAAACATGACATTTGACAGAGAAAAAAGTGATGTGTTTTTCTTTTTAGCATAATTTCTTATAATCTTTTTATTAAATTTACAATTTGTTAAACCATGGGGATTATCTTAGTGGAAAGGTAAATCAGGCAGTGTTCAGCCAGAATGGAATAAATAGGCACTTAGTGGGCAGAAAGTCAGTTCACTATCATTATGTCTTGTAGCAGTTTGTAAAGTTCCTGTCTGAGTCCGTGACAGCTTGTCCTCTCAGCTGTGCCTCTAGGAAGGCAGAATAATCACTTCCAAGTAATAAACTAACGGGAGAAAACCTTGCCAAATCCTATTTACTTTTTGTAAAATATTAAGATGAAGGCTAGCTAGGGAGTAGCACTTGATCATGTAAAGCACTTTTGGAAGTGCTTAATGCTTTTAAGCCATTTTGGCCAATTTAAGCTCTTACTTAGAATAAGTTAATAAATATTCACCCAGGGGACAGGCTAAGTAGTTGTACTAACACTGGGGCTGCTTGGGCTCCTTGTCAGATGTCTGAGGACTGGGAGAGTAAAACTCCACCGTCCCTATCTTTCATTGGCAGTCTTAGGATCACCATGTATGGTGCAGCAGGGTGCCTGGCACGTGGTAGGCTTTTATTTGTGGAAAATTTTGTTTTCCACAAAAGTAAATAAAACTGTGACGATTGCTTGGAAGTAGTAGAATCATGAACCGGGATTACCTTGGTGATTTGTTTAAAATAAGAGTTTTATCAAGGTTGCAGTTCCACTTAAAGTCATTTTGCTATATTATATTTTAGTTCCTTACTAACCCTGGAATTATTTTAAATTTTATAAATCGGATTGATTCATACTTACTTTTCTGTTAAGCTTTGATTTAGGAAATTAGAAAGTAGATTTTATGTTTAGTGAACTTGTGAATTGCATCTGATATTGTAGGTTGCTAGCTTTCCAGATGACATAGCAATATACCTCTTTCTTGTAAGGGTTAATGAGTAGCCTGGTTAGACTCACCAGCCCATTGTTACATTAAAAGCCAGAAAATTTGCTGTCTCCCTTCCATTCCCTCCCACGTTGTTTCTCTTTTCATAGTTGTACTTACTTGATATGTTAAGATAATTTTTAAAAGTTGAGATTTTTATTTTTTAAAACAACATACAGTTTTAATTTTGTTTCCTTGTAGATGATTCCTATTTTTTGTTATTGTTGTTTAATTTTAAATTATGGTAATTAACAAGAGCTGAATAATGGTTTAATCAAGGTAGATCTTGCTCCTTGGCTCCACATCCCTCCTTTTTCTATACCTCTCCTCTGTTTTTACCTGTAGATTTGCATGTTTGACCTAGCAGAATAATTGGGTCCACAGCAACATGGGCGTGCCTCCCTTAGAAACACTTAGTTTCATGTATGACTCATAGGCTGAAGCACAGACACCACTTCCCCAATCTACAGGAGCCATTTTAACAGCATAAAACTTGCCGGATTGCTTTTTATTTTCAAGCCCAAAGGACAAAAAGAGAACGGGAATATTTGAAGGTAACTTACTATGATTTCGTGTGTTTGCTTCTGGCTGTTTCCTGAGCTGGTAAACGGAGGGTGGCTCTTACCTGTCGAAGAACATGGCTGAATGTGTTCTTTAACTCTCTGAAAAAATGTGTGTAGTCAGTCACATGCCTGATTGCACTTAACTGTGAGGGGGAAACAAAGCATTCAGAATCTGGAAAGTTTAAGATCTTCCTGGAAAAGCATTTCTTTATGTTTCATGTGATTTTTCTTTCTTTCTTTCCCTGTGTGACTTGAGAATAAAGGAGACTTTTCTTTCTTTCTCTTTCATACCACAAAACAAACTTCGGTCAAATTTTCATTTTAAAAAATCTAATTGTATTTGTGGGGATGGAAAGTTAGAGTTAAGTAAACTGTACAATTCATGTGTGATAAGGGTGTTAAAAAAATTCAGAGGCACTGGTTTTATTTTGGCATTTTGGTTAAAGGGGAGTCTGGGGACAACTCAGCCATAGATGTTGCTCATTGATTGTTGTGTCCTTTTCTTAAGTTAATGAAATTACACTAAACCTTACTTTTTGAAAACTAAGTAGAAGTTTAAGGAAAATGAATAGTCATTTAGATAATAAGTAAAAGTGGTTATTAAATAAAAAGAAATATAGTATAGTTCATTTACTGTTAGAAAAAAATAGTAAAGTTTTATAATTCACACTGGAAACTTACTCTGAGAAACAAACGCAGATGTATGACGAGCTTCTGAGGAAACATGTAGTATTTCAATTTGTGTATAAAGAAAAAGTAAAAAAGAGTTCTGGCCTGCCTCCTATATTGCTGTTCTTAAAATTTGTTTCTTTTGAAGAAAAAAACTAATACCTTTGTGTGAAAGAACAGGTTGCTCAGTCTTTTTCTGGAGTATTTATCATCATTGAAATTGTGAAGTTTTCTGGCTAGCGTATATTCTGGTGTGCCTTAAAGTTCTAGGTCCTCTGAGAGGTGGGTGCAGTAGTATTTTACTTATGAAAGCTATTTATGAAGTTAAAATTTGAATGAAAGTAAAATTTGAATGTTTAGTGATTATGAGTAACGTTTTTGGAAACCAAAAGTCATATTATTGACTCTAATAATATTTAGCTAGTTCTTTGGAAATTTGCTGTTCTTAACTTTCTAAGCGCTTGAAGACCTATCAGATAAAAGGGAAGGTATAAAGGCAGTTACTTATTCTCTTGGAAAGGACCATTCTATTAACAGATCTCAATTTTGTGGTTTTGCAGGAAAGGCATAGCAGACATTTTACCAGTTCAGCTCTGAGCCATTGGCTATCATCTTTGTTTGCATCTTGCAGGTTTAGTAAACCTCTGAGTAAGTAGAGGCTGTATTTACTTCTACTCTGGTCTGTGTGAAAAATCTAATGAAACCTTTTAGACTTTTTTTTTTTCCTTTAAGTTTTTTTTAAAGCTTTTTTTTTTTTTTAAGATTTTATTTATTTATTTAACAGAGAGATCACAAGTAGGCAGAGAGGCAGGCATAGAGAGAGGAGGAAGCAGGCTCTCTGCTAAGCAGAGAGCCTGATGTGGGGCTTGATCCCAGGTCCTGAGATCATGACCCAAGCCGAGCTGAAGGCAGAGGCTTAACCCTTTGAGCCACCCAGGGGCCCTGTCCTTTAAGTTTTTTAAAAGCCAGTGAAAAAGAAAATAAGTGGTGAAAAGCCATAAGAGAAAAATCTAGCCGCACACAAGTAACTATGTAAATTAAGATTTTATTTATTAAGGAGAAGTAAGAGAATTTAGTTTCTTAAAATTAAGGGACTGTTATAATTTAAATAAAATTGATCATATATTTCAGTCTCTTACCCATGTGACAAAGATTGAAGTGGGACTTCAAGGAGATGAGAAGGGGAAAAAAACAGCATGGAAGCAAGGGAAGGCCAGAGCGAGTTACTTAGTAGTCTTCTTCTCACTCTTTTCCTTTCATAAGGTTGAATATAAGTTTAGATTGAGTCATCAGAATTAAACTTAGAATTACCCATTCAGAGAACCAGAGCACTTAAAAAGACTGAAGATCTCCCAGCGGCCTCACTTTCATAGATGAAGATACAGTGGCTGGAGGGGTCTTGTGACTTGCTCAAGGTCATGCAGCACTTAGCAGTGCCCCCCCCCACCTGGAGCTGCTCATGCTAGCCCACACTAACAAGTGATGCTTTGTTTGAAATGGGCTCTGTTTCCTTAAGAATAAATAAAACCTTAATTAAGTTGCTTGGTGATAATTTTGGTAGTGAGATGCAACCAAATGATTCTGAAAATGTGTTCAAACAAGTTTCCTTTTTCGTCAGAGAGAAGATGATGCATTTGTTTAATTTCTACCACAGCTTGTTTTCATTACTAGAACTTTTTCATAGTTGAAGCATTGTTTATGACATTGCTTGTTTAAAATGGGTCTAGGGGAGATGGAAATATAAGGAGTTGGGAATTTACTTTGAACTTTTAGATGCAAAGACAGGTTTATTTCTGTCGCAGTTCTATCTCCTGTTCTTTTTTTTTTTTTTTTTAAAGTTTTTTTTGCAGACAGAGATCACAAGTAGGCAGAGAAGCAGGCAGAGAGAGAGTAAGAAGCAGGCTCTCTGCTGAGCAGAGAGCCCGATGCGGGGCTCGATCCCAGGACCCTGAGATCAGGACCCGAGCCGAAGGCAGAGGCTTAACCCACTGAGCCACCCAGGCGCCCCTATCTCCTGTTCTTTTAGGAAGGCAAATACTGTTTTAATATGATGTCTTATTCTATTAAAGTGTGTGTGTGTGTGTGTGTGTGTGTGTGTGTGTGTGTGTAAAACTTTGCATATGAGTTTACAAAATCTAGACGTCTCGAAACTCTGACATTATACTCATTTTGAACTGAAACTTTCAAGAATTAGTAATCTCATTCCATTAGTTTGTCATATCTTCTCCACCTTTGAGAGTTTACTGTACATACTAGGTACTTTTAAAATCTTCTGATCATATAAGATCTTTGTTAACATTTTGATGTGTTTTATTGGGGCGGTTGAAATTTACTTTAGATCTTCTTTGTTTAAGTCTGAAATTTGGTTTTTTAAAATCACTCTGCATGTAACTATTGAATCTCCTAAGTCCCCTAAACCAATTCATTATCAGAGCCCCCACAATGTGGTTGTCATTGTCCTAAAGAACAGACAGCACAGAAGCAGCTAGAAAACATGGGCTCTTTCCTCACAAACTTAGATTCTTTTTTTTTTTTTTTAAGGATTTTATTTATGTATGTATTTATTAGGGAGAGAGAGAGAGCAAGAGAGCACAAGCAGGGCCAGGGGCAGATGGAGCAGCAGACTCCCCACTAAGTGGTGAGCCAGACATGGGGCTCAATCCCAGGACACTAGGATCATGACCTGAGCCAAAGGCAGACGCTTAACCACAGAGCTGCTGAGCCACCCAGGTACCCCACAAATTTAGATTCTTACTGGGAAAACAGGGCATGGTAGTAGCGGGTTAACTAAGAATGGAACCAAATCACTGAGAAGTTTCATTCAGGTTCAGACTATTTGCCTAGAGGTGAAACATGGCTGAAACTTAAAATAGGGCAGAGTATGGAACTTTAGGAATTATTAGTATTGAAAAGTGAATAGCATTTGCCTAGGTTAATAAGAGTGTCTTCACTTTATTTTTAAAGGTTTCATTTTATTTTTCTGTCTTTTTGGACCTTTGACAGAAGTAGCAAGCACATACAAATACAGTTATGATTTGCTTCATCAGACCCTCTACTATTCCGTTGGGCAGATTCTGCTAAAGTTAGGGATGGCTAACCTTTAAAAGGTGTGTGGCCCTCAGCTTCATCTGCCTGATGTTTACACATCATAACCATTCAAAGAAAAAACAGACACCTACCTGGTAGTAAATGTTTTAAAGCAGTAATCTTCAACCTTTGGTGTCACAGCGAATCACCTGGTTCCAGCCCCAAGATTCTGACTCATTAGGCCTAGGGTTTGGCTTATCAGTCAGCATTTTTAATAATTACCCTAGATGATTGTGGTGCAAGTGTTTGTAAGCCACACTTTCAGAAAAAGAGTACAGGTTTAGGAGGAGCAATCAATCACTTACTTCGCGGTTTAATATTTGAATTTTTAAGCAATGGGTATGTTTTGAAGCCTGCCGCCTCTGGTAAGTCAAGAAAGTGACTGGAGAAGTTTATTATCAATATTAGAACTTACTAAGCCTCCTTTTGTATCCTAGTTATTCCTTTCTTTATTCAACTTTGTGGCTCTCCCTTTTTCTGCCTCTCTAATTCTGCTTTTCCTCCTCTCACTCCCAAACCCACCACTATATTGACCACAGTAAATAATTAAGCTAATTATTTTTTTTCCAAATGTAATTAGCCTATTCTTTATCTCAGTGAACCGTCATTCTCCCAGTGTTAGTTTGCTCTCCCAGTGTTAGTTTTTTTAGTACCATCTGGTACTTCCCTTCATTCCCTTATCCTTGGGTTTTTAGGCAAAACATTCCCTTCCTGATTTAAGGTAGGATTTATAGCCTTGGAAAATCCATTTCTCCTGGGAAATACGCTGTTATTATTTGCAGTTGTTTGAGGCTGGGGAAAAAGGTTGTTTGTTTTGTTTCATTTATAAATACCATGTGATGCTTGGATTTGATTTCTGAGGCTTCTCTGGACATTTAACTCCATCACTGGTTGCATGTTTGTAGGTTTTACCTTATATTACATCCCATCTAATGGGATATAGCTGTTCTCACAGACTCTTGTAGAGAAGGGAAGAACAGTCCATCAGTTGAATGGTCTGAAAATAATTATTGTTTCCATCGTTTGGCCAGGATATTTTGTTCTTTTGCTTAGGAGATGCTTCATATGGATGGTAGAAATTGAATTAGTAATAGCATTGTAATAGTTGAAGTGATAAGGGCAGTTTTCGACTATTGGAGCAATCTCTTTCTCCCATTACTGTGAAAACCTACTAAAGGAAAGTTTTCTTGTGTCATCTCTATCTTTGTGTCTTGTCAGATGGTCGGTGTATACTAGAGTAAAAGTTGCTCTTGATCTGTACTGTAACTGTTGAGGCATTTCACCCTTTATGGAAAAATAACTCGGGTGCTATTTGCTTTGTTAGCAGAGAGGAAGAAATTAGGCACCTGAGCTTTGGTTGTACAGATTTCTGTGCAAAGCATTTTGATTTCTTCTCTGCCAGTTATAAATATCTTAATCAGGAAAACTCTTCCTAAACTTCTCTTCTCTCACCCCTGTAGGAATTCAGAACTTTCCTTTTATCTGCCCTTTAATTGCTGAGTAGTAAGTGTCCACTCTTTTTTGTCTCTGTACTTTACAGCCTGAATTAATTGCTACTGTAAAAAAAAAAAAAAGGAACTGTAAGCAATATGAATGCCTTCTAGAGTTTGTTTGAAGACTGATTTAAGAATTTTTATATTAAAAAGTTAATGAAGTGATATGAGCACATGATGTTTAAAATCTATAATGAAAAGCAGCCTCCCTCCTTTTCCCCTTACCTGCTGCCCAGAGGCAGCTACTTCTTTGAAAAGTTTTTTGGGGATTTTTAAAAAAAATCTGTTTTCTTAGCTCTATCCTTGTCTAATTTTCTCCCCCATATAATAGAAGTTCTTCAAGATAGCAGGAACTAGTATGACTTTACAAGATAAAAAGTCATGTAAAGTTCATTGTCTGTGTGATGGATGCCCAGTCATATAGTGGGCATTGTGTTTGTGCAGAGTTTTATGGCATTAAAAAAATAATCTAAATTAAGGAAAATTTGTTATTTTTTTGTGTTTTAAGAAACAGTCCTATGAACAATGAAACTAAAACTAGAAATATGAGGTGCTGAATTAGTAACTGTTTATGTGCATCTTTTTTTTAATATCAAAATACTAAATGAAGGCTTTACATTATAATGGAGCAGTTCATTCTCTTTTTTGTTTTAAAACTGAATTGTAGGGGCACCTGGGTGGCTTAGTGGGTTAAGCCTCTGCCTTCAGCTCAGGTCATGATCCCGGAGTCCTGGGATCAAGCTGGGCATTGGGCTCCCAAATCTTTAAAAAAAAATTGAATTGTACTTGTAGGAGAATATATAAAGCATATGCAGTTTGAATATAATTACAAAGTGTTTGCCTATTACACAACAACCTAGGTTAAGAAGTGAGCTTATTGTGTTAGAAGTCCCCTGCTGCTGCCCCATGTTTGTTTCTTCTTAAAAATAATTACTGTCTTGACTTTTGTGATAACCTTTTCATTAAATTTTTACCTCTTTGAACTTTATGTAAATGCAGTCACACCATATATATTCTGTAGTGTCTTGCTTCTTTCATTCAACTCTGTGAGATTTATCTTAATTAATTTTAATTGCCATGTTGTAGTCCATTGTCTGTCTAGGCCAGAATGTATTTACTCTCTCTTGTTGATGACATTAGATTATTTCCAGTTTGGGAACATTCTTGCAAATGGTTCATGGAACATATGTGCAAGAGTTCTCTAAGGCAGTATCATCATATTGAGGTATGAGAGCTGTTTACAAAGAGTATGAAGAGAATGGATAGTTCAAGATAATTTAGAGTTCATTACTTTTCCTAGGAACAGAGGCCTGCCATTGATGCCTTCTTACCCATTCAACATCTTACTATGGTTTATTGTCCTGGGGGGTAAAATCCTTGAAGACCCTAAACAGATGGGCAATTGATGCATTTCAGAGTAAGTTGTAGACGTCAACATATTTGACCACTAAACAGTTTGCCATGCCTGTCATTTATTAGAGTTATTTCAAACAATTTTGAGTTAAATTCTTAATAGAATAAATACAGTATAGTCCCAATTATGTACATAAAAATAATGTGATTATTGATACATATGTATTAAAGGTATAAAATATGGATAGATAGTGGCAACATCAAATTTAGAATAGTTGGGAGGGATAAAATGAGATTAGAGAGGTATATATAGGAGGTATTAGCTATATGTGACTTTTTTCCCTTAAGAATTTGAAACAAATTATGGTAAAATATTAGTGTAAATAAAGCTGGATGATGGCTAGATTAATGCATTCTCTTTTTTTTGGTCGAACTATTTAATAATCCATTTTTCTGTGTAAGAGCTAGTTTATTTTTGACCCACATTTATAAATAACTGAGAAATAATGTTAATTTGCTGATGAACAGAAGGTTGATTTTTTTAAATGTTAGTAAATTCTACATCATAAAATATGTTAACTGCCTGCTTCAGTGAAAGATTAGCTCAATTCAGAACAAAGTTGTATGACTGTGTATCCCGTATAACTGGTAAGATGACTCTAGACCTACTTCTGATGGATAACTTCCAATTGAGATCCATCAAGAAGCTGGAGTTATAGTTTGCTAAAGATAATTTCATATTTAGAATCATCCCACATTCAAATATTATTTAGAAACACATTTCAGGGGTGCCTTAGTGGCTTAGTTAGGCATCTGCCTTTGACTCAGGTCATGATCCCAGGGTCCTGGGATTGAGCCCTCCCTCTGGCTCCTGGCTTGGCGGGGAGTCTGCCTCTCCCTCTGTCCCGTCCTCCACCATTTGTGTGCACGCCTACTTGCTGTCTTTCACATAAAACCTTTAAGAAACACATTTCAGAACAAAAAGATTCATAAGACATACAAAATTGATAGAGTATTAATTGACACTATTGATAAACTTCAATAAGCTGTTACCCCAATTTAGACAGATTTATTGACATAATCAGTGTTTTCAACTTGCTTCCTTAAAATTCCTACTATAATGATAGCAATTCCTGTATCTTTGTTGATTTTTTTTGTTGTTATAAACTCCATGTGGAATCTCTGTATGTAAGGTTTCCAGAATTTAATAATATAATTGGGGGAATTGCTATTAAAAAAAGTGAAAACAGAAATCTTAATCCAGGTTTTTGCTTTCATAGTGATCTCTTGGCTCTCTTTTCTAAGATTTTCCCCACAGTGGGGGTGCTTGGGTGGCTCAGTTGGTTAAGTGACTGCCTTCAGTTCTGGTTATGATCCTGGAATCCTGGGATTGAGCTCCATGGGGAGTCTTGCTCCTCACACTCTCTCACTCACTCTCTCTTTCTGCCCCCCTTCTCAAATAAATAAATAAATGAAATCTTAAAAAAAAAAAAAAAGATTTCCCCACAGTGTTTGTATAAGTAATGGCAGAGATGGCAGGGGCAGAAAAGAACAAATGAAGTAGAAGTCCTAGGATTTTATAGTAAGAAGGATTCTTTTTTTTTTTTTTTTTCAAGATTTTTAAAAAAAATTTTTTATTTATTTGTCAGAGAGAGGGAGAGAGCACAGGCAGACAGAGTGGCAGGAAGAGGCAGAGGGAGAAGCGGGCTCCCTGCCGAGCAAGGAGCCCAGTGTGGGACTTGATCCCAGGACACCGGGATCATGACCTGAGCCGAAGGCAGCTGCTTAACCAACTGAGCCACCCAGGCATCCCAGTAAGAAGGATTCTTATAAGTCATGTAGTTCAGTAGTCTTCTGAGCTTTTTTTATTAAATTACTTTTCAGTCTGTATAATTTACTGATTCATTCAATAATTATTTATTATCTGTTAGGCATTATTCTTGATGTTGGGGAATATATCAATGAACAAAACATAGAAACTTTATTAATAAATTACATATATATCCTATTAATTGACTTCCATTTAAAATGTATTCTAATATACACAAAGATTAGAGAAAGTTACAGATGAATTAGATTAGTGATCCTCAAAGTGAAGAAAGCATTCTAGAACTTATATATATATATTTTTTAAAGGTTTTATTTATTTATTAGTTAGAGAGAGAGAGCGAGCACAGGCAGACAGAGAGGCAGAAGGAGAAGCAGGCTCCCTGCCGAGCAAGGAGTCCGATGTGGGACTTGATCCCAGGACGCTGGGATCATGACCTGAGCCAAAGGCAGCCGCTTAACCAACTGAGCCACCCAGGCGTCCCTAAAACTTATATTTTTAACAGCTTTATTTTACCAAGGGGAAAAAAATGTACCTCACAGAGTTTTCTTTTCAATATACCATTCTTCTGAGAAAGGATCCCTGTAAAGGGCATTTAATAAATAATAATGGCTCATGCTTGTAAAGAATTTATATATTGACAAATATAACCATGGAAACAAAAGCTCTTTGTCATCTTCAATAACTTTTAAGAGTATAAATGGGTCTTGACACCAAAAGAATGTTGCATGATTGCAAACCAGTGTTTTAAATATCATTCTTAACAGATTTTTTTTCCATTCTTTTTTTTTTTTTAAGATTTTATTTATTCATTTGAAAGAGAGAGACAGAGCACAGAGGCAAAGGGAGGAGCAGACAACCTGTGGATCAGGGAGCCCAATGTGGGGCTCAAAGTGGGGCTCTATCCCAGGACCTGGGGATCATGACCCAAACCAAAGGCAGACGCCCAACAATCTGAGCCACTCAGGCACCCTTTTTTTTTCCATTCGTAAATTTTATTTAGGAAACTATGATTAAATAATTTGCCTAAGATTGGATAATTTAATAGATTACTGATACTTACAGCATTTGATTTAATCGTTTTTCCTATTGATAATAAAGTGGAGTTTTACATAAATAAATCAGAGTTTTAAAAAACTGTTCTAAACCAGAGCTAGAACAAAATCATTAGTTTGGAGGTTTTTTCCCAATAATGAAGACAGATGATCACTTTTACCATATATTTATCTGTGTCCCTCCAAGTTCTTTCCACAAATAACAGCAAAAGTCACTAAAATTGGGAAGAGTGGGACGCCTGGGTGGCTCAGTTGGTTAAGCAGCTGCCTTCGGCTCAGGTCATGATCCCAGCGTCCTGGGATCGAGTCCCACATCGGGCTCCTTGCTCAGCAGGGAGCCTGCTTCTCCCTCTGCCTCTGCCTGCCACTCTTTCTGCCTGTGCTTGCTCTCTCTCTCTCTCTCTCTCTCTAACAAATAAATTTTTAAAAAAAATCTTAAAATCTTAAAATTGGGAAGAGTATTGGGGCACATGGGTGGCTCCATTGATTAAGTGTCTATCTTTGGCTCAGGTCATGATCCCAGGGTACTGGGATAGAGTCCTAAGCAGGGCTCTCTGCTGAGCAGGGAGTCTGCTCCTCCTTCTGCCTCTGCGCTCCCCCTGCCCTTCCTCTACCTCTTTCTCTCTAAAATAAATAAATAAAATCTTCTAAAGGAGTTTGGAACAGGCACCTGGGTGGCTCAGTCAGTTAAGCAGCTGTCTTTGGCTTAGGTCATAATCCTGGAGTCCCAGGATGGAGTCCTACATTGGGCTCCCTGCTCAATGGGGAGTCTGCTTCTCCCTCTGACCCTATCCTCTCTCGTGCTCTCTCTTTCTTTCTTTCTCTC
Organism: Taxidea taxus jeffersonii; assembly: GCA_003697995.1. Classification (NCBI taxonomy): domain Eukaryota; kingdom Metazoa; phylum Chordata; class Mammalia; order Carnivora; family Mustelidae; genus Taxidea; species Taxidea taxus. The sequence goes on along the minus strand of ML108810.1, from coordinate 64,672 downwards.
AAATAAATAAAATCTTTTTAAAAAGTTGGGGACAGTATTATTTATATTTAATACATTATAGGTTATTAATCACAGCGATTATTAAATATGTAATATATAGTTAATATAATTATACTTATGTTTAAATTATTATATTTAATGTTAAAATATTAAAGTTGCTAGTAAAGGAATGCAAATTAAGTAAAATTACTTTTGCCCACATATTGACAAAAATCAAAGTACTGTGGGATGGTGAGAACACCATTAAATGTATCTGTATATAGTCTGTTGATAGCAGTATTAATCAAAAAGCCTTCTGGAGGGCAATTGACTTATATTAAATGCTTGGAAAATGTACCTATCTTTTGACATAATAATCTCAGTTGTAGGACTCTATCTCAAAGAAAATTTAAGGATGGGAACAGAGATGAAACTATGAAAATACTTGAACCACTGGTTTTTAATAGCATAGCAGCTTATAAATTTTATGCTCTAGCTTCTCAAAATTTGTTTTCTTTATACTCTTAAAAATTACCAAGGATCCCGAAGAGAGAGAGCATGAGAGGGGAGAAGGTCAGAAAGAGAAGCAGACTCCCTGTGGAGCTGGGAGCCAATTCGGGACTCAGTCCTGGGACTCCAGGATCAGGGCCTGAGCTGAAGGCAGTTGCTTAACCAGCTGAGCCACCCAGGCGTCCCCATCAAGGACATTCTTAAATGAAACTGCCTTCTTTTAAATATGAGTGCCTTGTGGTAAAGAATACAGTGACTGGGTGCTCGCTTCCGCAGCACATATACAAAAGAATACAGTGACTGGTATGGTTTGGTGATATAGCCTGTTTCATGCTAAGGCTAACATTTATATCCACCCGCCTTTGCTTTTACACTCTTAGTGTAAATGTGAACACGGTGAGCAAAGGCAGATAGTACCCTAGTATTACTATGAAAATAGTTTTGACCTCATGAACTCTGATGAGAGGGGTTCTAGATTCTCTGTGGGTCTGAGGATTACATTTTGAGGATCGCTGTAATTTGGCAACCTTAGAAATAGTCCAAATGTCCAGAAATGGGGCTTGGTTAAATAAGTGATCATACTCCTACACAATTATATAATAGGGATATAAATTTGTGAAAGTCTGTGTTAAATATGAGTTTATTATACAGTATTTTTCTATACTGGTGCCTCTGTAACAAGGAAATCAACATTTCTCGAAGAAAGTCAAAGTGTTGATTCTGACCCTCAATATTTCCATTTAGTTGGTGATTTTGTAATTAAGGAAAGGGAAAGAGATTAAAAGGCAAAGAAGGCAGTTGCTGTCTTCCCTTCCAGTCTGAGTGATTTCTGTGTCGGGACTTGGAGTTTAATCTTCGGTGTAATAGGAATTGGCAGTGGTATCAGTCATTTTTAAATGCTTTATAGAAGGTGAAATACACCTTCAAATTCACTTCTTCCTTGTAGAGTCACTTCCTCTTTGGCATTTTCTGATTTACATTTTCTTACTGTGTTGCTCTTAATTGGGAGAACTTTGAGTTGCTCTAGATTACTTAGCTTCCGAGTAAATTAAAGAAGTTTCTATAACAAGCATAGCCAGAGATTTTCTCACTATAGTTTAGAACATCTTGCTGATGGAACTGTCACTGTGTCCTGTGGTGGCTGTATAGCCCACACCTTTTAGGCAAGTCAGAAAAAGACCATTAGGGTTAGACCCTCAGGCTTCTTGTTAAGATTTCCACACATGGTGTTTGTTCTTAAGGGGAACCATCCATGTTCTGCAGAAAGCAGAACACTTTTCATGAGAGGCATCATTGAAGATAGGCTGTTGTCTAGATCTTAGATATGCCTCTTTGTCATAATGGAAGTGTAATAACCATGACTTATTTTCAGTGATAATATTTTTCTAAGCACTGAGTTCTAGAGAATGTTTAATGTTTAAAATTCTTTTCAGATAATCTTTGTGTTTATTCAAAATTTTCTGTCTTGTTAAGGTGTGCTGGGAGAATATATATAGTACAATACTATTTTATATAAATTTTAAAATATACCACATAAAACACATACTTATATATTAGAGCCTAGGGAAAAATAATGTGAAGATTTTATATTTAAATTAGACTAATTAATTAGAATTAATGTTACATGTGTGTTTTTTAAAGCCTTTATTTTACTTTTCAAAAAAATTTTATTTATTCTAAGGAGGGAGGGAAGGGTAGAGGGAGAGAAAGTCTCAAACAGGACTCCCCACTGAGTGTGGAGACTTACATGAGCTCCGTCCCACAACTCTGAGATCATGAACTGAGCAAAAATCAAGAGTAGGATGCTTAAACAACTGAGCCATCCAGGCACCCCAATGTCATGTGTATTTTATTTTGACAGTCAGGGGCACGTGGGTGGCTCAGTTGGTTAAGCAACTGCCTTCGGCTCAGGTCACGATCCTGGAGTCCCAGGATGGAGTCCCACGTCGGGCTCCCTGCCCAGTGGGGAGTCTGCTTCTCCATCTGACCCCTCCCCTCTCGTGCTCTCTCTCACTCTCTCTCTCAAGCAAATAAGATTTAAAAAATAATAATAATAATAAGGGTGAGCCTGGTGGTGGGTATTAAGGAGGGCATGTATTGCATGGAGCACTGGGTGTGGTACATAAACAGTGGATCTTGGAACACTGAAAAAAATAATAAAGTAATAATAAAAAATAATTTGAGAGTTTGAAACAATTTGCATTTAAAAACATGATTTATTTTGTAAATGATCTTATTGAATGTTTAATGATATGAACTTTCCAAACTGGATGTTCTGTTTCATCTTTTGATCTGTGGATCAGAGACAAATTTATGCGTTGTTAAAGATTAATTCACAACCTTTTAGTCTCAGGAATAAACTGAAAAGAAAGTGTAATGTACACCTGCCCTTGGTAGAAACAAACAGCTACACACCATCGTTAGCATATTTGATTTTTGAGAAGGTAGTGGACACTAGGTTCTTAGATGCTGTGAGACTTTCCACCATACTTAGGGTGATTGACCAAACATCAGAGGCAAAGGGAACTAACGTGTAAGGAAATAGATACTTCCCTCAGGGTTCAGGGATCATTTATTCCTCGATATTGGGGACAATTGAGGTAATACATTTACAAGAGCAGCAGTGTACCAAAGACATGACAGGAAGACACTAATGACTCTTACACTTTTGAAAAGAATGAACTAGATTTTTCCACTGAAAAATACTGGGTGAGAAAGAAATTGTTTTCCATGCCACTCATATAAGCAGTGGTATTTATTTAAGGAGCATGGTGCCCTGCTTAAGGTTGACTGTTAAGTGCATACTAAGTTCTGTTTAGAAAAGAGGTCACAGGAAGCTCTATATGGGCTTATGTGTAATAAAATACTGAGTCATTCTGAACATGACCTAGAGAGGAATGACACTGAATCCTGGTGAAATTGTAGTTGTGGTAGCTTACAGCTTAGGTAAGAATTGACCAAGATGAATGGAGAAGATCGTTGCATTGCATCCAAGATTTTATAGAATATGAGGCATTTGAATGATGAATTGAGATGATTTTTAAGAATTACTAGTTTGGAAGGCAGCTAGGATGATGAAAAGTAAGCACCTCTGCTTTAGTTGTAAGTAATTGGAACTTTGCTTAAAATGACTTAGAGCAGTAAGAATTTACCTCCTGAGAACAGATTTTTATTGAGTTTGTGTGTAGTTGCAAATTGAGCATAAATGAGTAATAATGTTAGCCAAGTTTGGGATACATAGGGAACTGGGCAAGGGAGTAGAAATAGTTTGGTTGAGGGGAACCTAAATTATAATCGGGAAGAGTACTGACAAGAAGCCATGATGACCAAAGATCAAAGGGCCAAGTAAGTTATCTCCCTGCTTTGAGTCAATTGCTAGAAGGTTAATTTTTTTTTTTAAGGTGGTACTTATCTTTTACTTACCTAGGTGGTCAAGTGTTACTTCTCTAACCAGTTTGAGGGCTTATTCTATTGTTCAGACACTTGATTTTTTTACTCAGTCATTGTGGTTTTTCAAGTCTTAATTTGTAAGACATTTAGTCCTAAGGATACTTTTTCAGAAAACTGTAATAATGAGGTTTTGTGCGCATAATGAACTTAGATCCCAGCCTCAGAATACCTTTTTATTTGCTTTGTTTTCATAAACACTCTTCACCAATCCTATGTTATAGTTGACCGTACTTTGATACATTTTCGCATAAACTATTGGACTATTTATAAAACAAGACATAAAGATGTAGCAGAGAAGGCAGGAAGTACTTGACGTTTGTATGCCATATCTTGTTCTCTGCTTCCTGTCAGTTAAACCACGATGAGAGGAACAGAGACACAGATGTACAATTGCTGCTTTAATTTCCCATTAGGGAGACTCATTACATTTAAAGCTTGTTTCATTAAACTTCTGTCCCTCGTTTATTCTAGGTATGTTGTAGGCTTGTTTTGTGTTATATGGATTGTATGGATTACAATTAAATGTTTGATATAGAAAATATAACTTTTATATAATTAAACATGTGTTTTGTGAAATTTTTACAGGTCATAAAGGATTGGCTTTCAAATTTGTATATATGATGTATATTCAATATGAAGTGATAAACTAATATTTTGATCTTGAAATTTTAGTATTTAAGTGTAATTTTATTTTTATATTTTGGCATATCCAGATTCTTTAAAACATTTAAAGCATTTTATTGTACAACTTTAAGATGACAAAAGGAAGGTCACAGAACTTGACTTACTCAAAATATAGTAGATGGAAGAACTAGGATTTGAAAGCGTGTTTTCTGATACTAGTAGGTCCTGTGTCCTTTTAGGAAAAAGTTTGTTTTTATTAAATTCCTATTAAACTTATTATTCATATTATTCAGTGATTCAGACTTTTAAATTTATCTTTGCCTGTTCTACCTGGAATATCACACCCGCCCCTCCCCCGCTGTTGCCACCTTCCGTACCACCTCCCTTGTGTTATCTCTGCTTTGAAAAAAAGAAATGCTACTTATGCCTAAAGAAATGGCCCACATGTCACTTCCTTGTGAAGTTTCTCAGGTTCTCACAGGTATTTAACTCTTTCTCATTATTCCTTTAACACTTGGTTGACTTAATTATTGCATTGTTCTTTGGTTATCTGTTTACATACTTTTTTTCTTGCTTAAGGCAGTAAACTACTTTATTTTTGTGTACCTAGTACCTAGCATGTAATAGATTTTATAAATATTTTTTAGAGGAATAAATACATGCTTGATATTTCTTTTCTTCATTCTAGAAACAAAAAAGCTGATTAAAGAACTATAGTATGATTCTTTTCTACAATATTCCTTTATGGTTTATTTGTAAGAAACAGTTTCATTATAAGATTTCTTTCTTGCTTCTTCCTTCCCCCTCTTTGTTTTTGCTGTTTATAGAAATGAAGCATCTTAATGAGATTATTAGTGTTTTCAGCATAAGTGGAAGTGGTGATTATTGGCTCACTAAAAAATATAGCTGAGACTACCTTAGTATTGATTGCTGTATATCAAAAATCTTTTTTCTTTTGTCTTCAGATTAATCTAGAGAAAATGTCTAGCTCTCCATTACAGTTTTTCTGATTTCTCCACTGAATAAAAGGAATAACTCCCTTTACTGCTTCTTGCTTCTTCCTATATTTTCTGTTTTTGTTCCTAAGTCTTATGTACCTCAGTGATTTTGGACTTCTAAAGTACAGTCTTTCAATGTCAATGCAAAAAATAAAAAATAAACAAAATAAAAATAAATAAATTATAGTCCTGTTATCAACAAAACAAGATTCTTTGCAAGCAGGGTTTTATTTAGACCTGTCTATTCTAGGAATGTTTTTTAAAAGTTCATGTATTAACAGTTTTCCCAGCTGAAATGGATGTAGGTTACAATCTTATTTTTAAAAATCAAATTTAAATGATCCAATAAAAAAGCCAAATCTAAGGATTCAGATCTGCTTTTTAAAGCTTAAAGGGAAAATTATGAAGCTATGTGAATTTCACTTCTTAAGAAGTTTCAAAAAAACCAGTGAAGTAGTTCTTAAGTTTATTAAAACAGGTCTTAAAAAAAGAAAACTGACTTAAGACTAGACTGATGTGGAAAATAGTTCATAGGGTTGTTGGGTGTTCTTTTACATTTGGGGCTTCCCGTTTTTGCCCCATTTGTTTGTGGCACTTGTGTTTCTCTGTGTTTGAATCAGAAAATAAATGTATATATGTTATTTTGAGCATAGTCAGTAAAGCCCAGCACACCACTAGTTAGCTCTGGCAGGTGAAAACATCACGTAAAATTCCGTGAAAGGCTAAAGCAGACATAAGGAAACATTAACGTTTTATCATTTTAATGAAGAATTACAGTAAGTAAATACTTTTTGTTAACAAAAGACAGTGTCCTTTGATCTTCTGGCCTAATTTGACTTGCAACACAATATACTTTTAATATGCGTTTAAATTATATTAATAAAGGACCAAAGAAATAATTTATCTAAATCTTTTGTTCTCAAGTAGCTTGTAACCTTGAGAGATGGGACATAGTACATAATTATGGGATAACACAGGAGAATGAGCTTTGTGTCTCCTCCTGCTGTGTTATGTATATTATTGTCATTAGTATTTGACTTAGATGGTAGACTGTGCTGGCTCACAGGGCAAGACTGCGCCTTAGCCACTGTGTTTTCCCTGTCCTTCTTCCTTCTGCCTGAATCTAGCACCCCGGTCTCTGTGAGCGCTGTTAAGTAAATAAAAGAATATAGATAATATTGATAGGATTTCTGAAGACCATCTAGTATGTAGGAAAAGACAATACAGAGACTTTACTCTTCTTCCTTGAAATGTTTATTTTTGTAAAGAGAATGCTTTTTTTAAAAATCCCAATAAACTCTCTTGTTAAATTTCAATTCAAAGTTGGGGCGCCTGGGTACCTCAGTTGGTTAGGCGTCTGCCTTCAGCTCAGGCCATGATCCCAGGGTTCTGGGATCGAGTCCCACATCGGCTTTGTGCTCACCAGGGGGGTCTTCTTCTCACTCTGCCTCAGCTCCCCCTGCTTGTGCTCTCTTTCTCTCTCTCCCTCTCCCTCTGTCTCTGTCAAATAAATAAAATCTTAAAAAAAATTTTCAATTCAAAGTCAAAATAAAAATTAAAGTGAAACAGAAGCTCTCAAGTTATCTCCATCTAGGTTAATCAGCTTTGCCCTGAAGAAACCTGCCTTTGGGTTTAGCTGTAGTTCTCCCCCATCTCCACCCTCACCCCACGTTTTCCCTTTCCCTCTCATGTGTACTTACAGATTGTCTTTAAAGTGCAGCATTTCTCCCACAACTCTTATCTTAGAGTAGGAGAGGTCACATTTTCTGTGCCTAATTGTTGGGGGTTGAGAGATAGTGGGAGATAGACATGGAAGGAGAGTGGCAGAAGTTTCTGCTCCTGGTGTAAGATAACAACCTGTATTGCCCACAAGCTCACATTTTTATTTATTTTAAAGATTTTATTTATTTATTTGACACAGAGATCACAAGTAGGGGGAGCAGCAGATAGAGGGAGAAGCAGGCTCCCCACTGAGCAGGGAGCCCAATGTGGGACTCAATTCCAGGACCCCAGGATCATGACCTGGGCGAAAGGCAGATGCTTAACCGACTGAACCACCCAGGCGCCCCAGCCTCACATTTTTTTTTAAAATTTTTTTAAATTTTTATTTAAACATATAATATAACCCCACCACCCTCTCCCAACACTCCTCCCTCCCACCCCCCTCAGTTTGTTTTATGACATTCAGAGTCTCTTTTGGTTTGTCTCCCTCCTGATCCCATCTTGTTTCATTTTTTCTTTTCCTACCCCCTTAACCCCCACCCCAGTTGCATCTCCACTTCCTCATATCAGGGAGATCATATGATAGTTGTCTTTCTACGATTGACTTATTTTACTAAGCATAATACCCTCTAGTTCCATCCATGTTGTCGCAAATGGCAAGATTTCATTTCTTTTGCTGTCCAGCCTCACATTTTTTTTTTTAAAGATTTTATTTATTTATTTGAAAGGCAGAGATCACAAGTAGGCAGAGAAACAGGCAGAGGGAGAGGAAGGGAAGCAGGCTCCCCGCTGAGCAGAGACCCCCCCCCCCCAGGCTGGGCTTGAGCCCCGGGACCCGGGGCCATGACCCTGTCCCGAAGGCAGAGCTTTTACCCCACTGAGCCACCCAGGCGCCCTCAGCCTCACCTTTTTTTTTTTTTTAAGATTTTATTTACTTATTTGTTAGAGAGAGAGAGAGAGAGAGCGAGCGAGCACAGGCAGACAGAGAGGTAGGCAGAGGCAGAGGGAGAAGCAGGCTCCCTGCCGAGCAAGGAGCCTGATGTTGGACTCTATCCCAGGACGCTGGGATCATGACCTGAGCCGAAGGCAGCTGCTTAACCAACTGAGCCACCCAGACATCCCCAGCCTCACATTTTTAATGCAGACTATTTTGAGGGGAAACAATGCTTTCATTAAAATCATTAGATTAGATCAGGAAGCAACAAATATCGATGAGGATGTAGAGAAAAAGGAACACTCACTGGTGGGAATGCAAACTGGTGCAGCCACTGTGGAAGACAGTAAAGAGGTTCCTCAAAACGTTAAAAATAGAACTATCCTATGATTCAGTAATCACAATACTGAGTATTTACCCCCAAAATACAAAATACTAATTCAGAGTTGTTCAGAGGAACACAGGCACACCTATATTTACTATAGCATTATTTACAATAACCAAATTATGGAAGCAGCCCAAGTGCTCATCAGTAGATGAATGGATAAAGAAGTTGTGGTGTATACATACAATAAAATACTACTCAGCCATGAAAAAGAATGAAATCATGCCATTTGCAATGACATGGATGGAGCTAGAGAGATAATCTAAGCAGAGTAAATCAGAGAAAGGCAGATACCACCTGTTTCACTCACGTGGAATTTAAGAAACAAAACAGTGAATAAAGAAAAAAAAAGACAAATTACAAAACAGGCTTGATAGAGAACAACCTGATGGTTACCAGAGGGGAGGTGGTGGGATGATGGGTGTAATAGGAAGAAAAAAAAGATAACTAGATGAGAAGCCTCACAAAGGCAGACATTTTGGTTTACCACTTTATTTGTATTTTGTTTCTTTTGTTTGCCACTTTATTTATAGCATCTAGAGCAGAGTCTTGGCATATTGTAGGTACTTAGTGGGTATTTGCTGATTGCGTGAAAAGATGTAAGCATGAGCTGAAGTCAGACATGTGCTCAAACTCTCTGAACACCTTGAACATTCATTGGCAGGTATTTATCATGAACCATCTGTGTAAGATAAGGGGAGTATGGTGGTTACTGTGACCAGGTCCCTGCCCTTATATGGTTGACTCCCCCAGTCCTTGTATCCTTGTGTAAATAAAGTGAGGTGGGTATTACTAATGGGAAGAACAAATAAACAGATAGCAAAGTATTTAGCAGAGGGCCTGGCACACAGAAATGGTAGTGATCGATTACTTTCTTCCACATATTTATTTTGTAATTTGTTATCATTTCTTAAGCTCTTTGAGGATAAGAAGTGATTTTTTGTGTCTTTTTAAAAACATCAGTGGTTGCGGTTCCTGGGTGGCTCAGTTGGTTAAGTGTCTGCCTTTGGCTGAGGTCATGATCTTGGGGTCCTGGGATGGAGCCCTGCATCAGGCATCCCGCTCAATAGGAAGTCTGCTTCTCCTTCTCCCTCTGCCCCTCGCCCCTGCTTATCCGCTCTCTCTCTCTCACTCACTCAAATAGATGAAATCTTAAAAAAAAAAAAAAAAGAAAAAATCAGTGGTTGTTATAAATGTTTAAGAATTAAAGTAGTATGTATCTTTTGCTTTATAAATTGTAAAATTTAGATGTGTGAGGTATAAATAACAAATGATAATATAAATAAATCTTACTATGCTCTTTTACAATTTCTGGATGTGTCTTTATGCAAAAGCATATTTAAAAGTCTAATAAGTGAGAGACACTTGGCTGGCTCAGTCAGCACAGTGTGTGACTCTTCATCTTGGGGTTATGGGTTTGAGCCCCACGTTGGGTGTAGAGATTACTTAAAAATAAAATCTATTTCAAAAAAATCTAGTAAGAGCCTTTTTCATCTATGAAGGTGACTGAATTCTTGAACTTTCCAAGAGTAAGGCAAACCCATAAAGCAGAAAATACCTTTATTAATGCACCCTCCCTTGGTTAAACCCCATGTTTTTATAGGGGCACTGCTCTTCTGGACCTCTCTCTGGAAGGAAGTGAAGTAGTCTCTGTGATCATAGTCTCTGTTAAGTGACTAAGAAATGTGCATCTGTCGTGAATATCCTTTCTTCACTGATTAACTAAATGAGCATCATCTATTCAAAATATTATTAAATAGTACTGACAAGATACAATCATCTTTACATTTATCTAGTTCCAGTGTTTCAGGTTTCACTCTTATTCAAATGAATATAGGACAGTTTTGATGTTCAGTTGAATAACTTGTAAGAAAGGTTATGTGCTAATGTCAATATCTTTTTGAAAATCTTTTTTTCTTGTTTCCCCCCTCTTCTTTTCACCTAAGGAAAAACAAAAGCTTGAAGTCAGTTAGGTGAAAACAAAAACTTGAAGTGAACTAGTTAAGTGAATTTCGTTTTAAACAATTTTATAGCACTGTAGGCACTTTAAAAACCATCGTCGAGAATCTCTATTATAAGTAATTAATGAAGAATTTAAGGAGGACAGTGTACACATTGGTGCCTGGAAGCTATCCATGTAGCAATCAAGCTGTGGAATGTCTGTTTAAGCTGTTCTCATCATTTTTGGATGGTAGTTACCAGGTCCCACATATGGGACTTGCATTGAGCTTTGTAATCATAGGGACCACACTCTGTTGTTGCAACTTGATTTGAAAACCTCCAGGAACTTTCTGCCTCTTCCCAAATCAAGCCTAAATACTACTCCGTGCCTTTCAAGACTCCATAATTTGATTTTGCTTTGCTTAGTTAACCACATTTTCCACCATTTCCCATTGACACCTCTTCGCTCTTGTGAAGCTGGTAATTTGATCAGTTTTGATTCTCTGCATTCTTCTGTGTCTCGGCATTCACATGTGTGCACATGCACTTTTGCACACATGCTATACTTTGTTCTTTCCCCTTAATCTCTCTATATCCTACTACCTCCCTCTAAGATTGACTTTAGGTCCTTTGCTGTCTATGAGTGTTTCCTTAACCTGTTTGACCATCCCCTCTTCTGAAATGGCTGTAGAACTGACCAGCTTTATGAGCATTTAATTTCCTACTACCTTTTTGGTGTTCTGAACTAGGTTATATACTTCACGGGAACAAGGCCATGTGTTATCTTTTTGTATTTACCACAGTACTGAGTTTGGGGAAGTGTGGTAAATATTCATCAGTGTATTACTACTAAGTCAATCAGTAGAAGCATAGTTTAGAAAATGGATGTTGAGGGGCGCCTGGGTGGCTCAGTGCGTTAAGTCTCTGCCTTCAGCTCAGGTCATGATCTCAGGGTCCTGGGATCAAGCCTCACGTCGGGCTCTCTGCTTAGCAGGGAGCCTGCTTCCTTCTCTCTCTCTGCCTACTTGTGATCTCTGTCTGTCAAATAAATAAATAAAATATTAAAAAAAAAAAATGAATGCTGTAGGAGTGCCTGGATGGCTCAGTTGGTTAGGTGTCTGCTTTCACCTCAGGTCATGATCCCAGGGTCCTGGGATCGAGTTCCACATTGGGCTCCTTGCTCAGCAAAGAGTCTTCTCCCTTTCCCTGTGCTTCTCCTTTCCTCTCTCCACCACCCCCCATCCACCTGCTTATGCTCTCTCTCTCAATAAATAAATAAAATCTTTTAAAAGATGGATGTTGGGATGTCTGGGTTGCTCAGTTGGTTAAGCAGCTTCCTTTGGCTTAGGTAGGTCATGATCCTAGGGTCCTGGGATCCAGTCCTGCATTGGGCTCCTTGCTCAGTAGGGAGCCTGCTTCTGCCTCTGCCTGTTGCTCCTCATGCTTGTATTTTCTCTTACTCTCTGACAAATAAATAAATACAATCTTAAGAGAAAATAAAAAAAATTAAAAATGGATATTGTGAGATCTTCTGATTAGCTCTAGATATACATCAGATAAGCATCACAAAGTGTTTCCTCTCACCTAATGTAAGAAATGTAAGATGTTGATGCACTTCAGTTAACAGGAACTGAAACAGATTCATATGATTTAAAAATTGAGCAATTATATTATTTATTATATAGAATATATTATTATTCTATATAGAATGTATTATTATATAGAAGGGTCTAAAATTTTAATTATTTTGTATTATAAATCTTCATATTTCTTATGAGGAATATTTAAAGTTTGCTTCTAAGATTTCTACAGTAAGAAGATAAAAAGCTACATGCATAATTTATAAATATTGCATATCTATATTTTATGTCTGTTATAGTACTAAGCCCCTGTCCATCTGCTTTCTTATCTCTCATCTGTGGTTTTGTTGCATCTAGTTTTTTGGTGCCATTGAATTTAGAATCTGAGGTGATTGCCAGATAGCTGTGAGGATGATCATAGGAAGAATCCCATTTTAAGGATCTTGACATGGAACACCAGAATTGTTTGATTAAATCTAGACTTTCTTAAGATAGTTTCCTATTATTTAAAGAAGAAAAGGGGTAATGCTATGAAAAACAGTAGGTCATTAGATCATTAGAGGTCTTCTCACATGTGGGGAGCAGGAATTTTTGTGTACAAGGAATCTTAAACTCCATCAAACTTGGTAACTTGGGAAAAGGTGAAAACATTTTACTTCTCTGGAGTTTATACTTGTAAGTCTGTCCCCACTGTGATTTTGAAAATGTCACAGGTATAAAAGATTGTGATCATCTAAGAATGTATGGAGAGATTGAGCATGGCAGTGAGCACAGAGAGAAGTCTGGGAAAGGGTAGTGCATATGGGTTTGGGATGGGGGGATGGGGCAGGGCTAATTTTGGCTTCTTTAATATTGGAGTGAGGTCAGGGGACCATGAAGACTATAAAATGCAGAAATGCTGAAATACCTCTTTTTTCTTTTTAAAGACTTTGTTTATTTATTTGACAGAGAGATAGAACACAAATAGGCTGAGTGGCAGGCAGAGGGAGAGGGAGAAACAGGCTCTCCGCTGAGCAGGGAGCCAGACATGGGGCTTAATCCCAGGACTCTGAGATCATGACCTGAGCCAAAGGCAGTTGCTTAACCGACTGAGCCACCCAGGAGCCCCTGGAATACCCCTTTCTGAGTTGGGTGTGAAGAGTAGTAATATGGCAGAGGTATACTTTTAAACTTGGTCCATGGAATATTCTTGTTCGCTCTTCCAGTCCTTGTTCTGTTCAGATATTGTTTTACAAATCTGACCAGACTTTCACAACACAAGGGAGAACCCCACTAATCCCTGTTCATGGGTTTGAAATTTTTCCTATAAGTAGGGAGGTAGTTTTGAGTAAAGAGGTAAGTTGCTGATATTTTTATTTTTGTTAAGCTGTTCCTTTGACTGGATGAAGAAGGCCTGGAGGGGGGAGCTAGGGTAAAGGTGGTCAACTGGAGGGACAGTGCGTCTCTCCTTAAGAGTGAAACTTCTTATGAAAATACAGTTTCTTCTGGAAGCGTGTTGTGTGGGAGTTGGAGGTGGGGGGAGGCATGGCATGCAGCAAAATCTCCTGAGGGACTTTCAAACTACCTGTCCCTGGCTTTTCTCCTGCAGTCTGGACCAGAGTGAAACACACACTGTTACTGATGGAAACCTGCTGTGTGCTCAGGTGGGGGAACCATTGTCCTAGCATCTTCTAAGAGGATGAATATATTAACTGGGGAATAAACAACCCCAGAAACGAAACAGAATTTCCCTGCAAGTTGGCTCTTGCTTGTTATAGAGAGATTTTCTGGCTTTGCTGATAAGCCCATTGGAGCATGTTTGTGTTTCCTGGGCAGGTGTGTTTCTGTCAGAGTTCATGTTTTGGGTGCTGGAAGGAAGAACGTTCCTTCAGTTTATCTATATAATAAAAGGCACCCACTAATGACGTTTTGCTAATTATCACTTTCAACTTTTTTTGAGAAGGGAAAAGAGTTAAAATTTTTTTTTAGGACCAAGGTTAAAACACTATGTGATTACAGTTGGATATCTCCCTTTGGTTTTAAATTCCCTCATTTGCAGAACACGTACAGAAAAAGGGTTAATCTTGAGACCACAGGTATTGACAGGTCTAGGTATGTGATCTGTTTGGCTGTTTTGCAAGGTGCTATAAAAGCTGCCTGAGTGTAAGCTGACACCAGGTAGGCTGGGGTGGCCAAGGATAGAAGTGGAGAACAATGTGAAAGAACCGGAATTTCAGGTCTAGGCAGTGAGTAATTGCAGCCTGCCCTCGGAGTCCTGGAACTGCACATCTGGGTGTCAGCAAAAAGACGCAAGCATAGAGAAGTCAGCCTCTTGGCTTGATTATATTGACTGTGTGTGTGTCTGTTTTTACCTTACGGTGGTTGAGGTAAGATGAGCTTCTTCATGTTTTCCAGGGCCTGCTTCAGCTTTGCTTGTCACTAGAAGCCTGACCAGAAACACCAGTTTGTGCATCAGTCGCACAAAAATAAAATTATATTTTTCAAAAAGTTCTAGGTACTTCAGTTCCCCTTCCCCCTCTCCCCCGCCCCGAATTGCAGTGAAAGGTGCTTTAGGCAGAATAGCTGTTTAGAAGATACTGATACTTGTATGGTGTCAAGGGCATATTTTTAAACTTCTAAATTTTCTTAAATCCTTTGAATATTTGAAATAAAAGGTAGGGATATAGAGTTTTTCTTTTTCATCTTTTTGAAACATTTTCTTTTTGAACTAAATTATGAGAGCCCTCAATGCAGTGGGGAATGATTTATTCCTCTTGTGACATTGACTTGTATTTTTTTAACTTCTGTGTTGTGTATAGAGTACATGAGTTAGTGCTAATACAGTGAGATTTATTTTACAGTTGGTGCCTTTTTTTGTTCTTTCTTTCTTATTCACTAGGAACTGAGAGACTAACCACACTTGTTTGGGGAAGTTCAAATCTGGTTACTTAACTGTAACTACATATTGGTGTGTTTTTTAAATCATTTTTCCCATATTCACATTTTTAAAAACAAGTGATAGAAATACCGTATTCAAAGAATTAGCAAGAATAATATTAGTTAAAATTTGTTTTAAAGTATTTGCATTAATTATTAAGTTGTGGTAGCTTTTTTTTTTTTAACTTTATTTAAGCTTTATTTAAACATATAATGTAACCCCACCACCCTCTCCCAACCCCTCTTCCCCCCACCTCCCTCAGTTTGTTTTATGACATTAAGAGTCTCTTTTGGTTTTTCTCCCTCCCGATCCCATCTTCTTTCATTTTTACTTTTCCTACCACCTTAACTCCCACCCCCGTTGCATCTCCACTTCCTCATATCAGGGAGATCATGTGGTAGTTCTCTTTCTCCAGTTGACTTATTTCGCTAAGCATAATACGCTCTAGTTCCATCCATGTCGTCGCAAATGGTAAGATTTCATTTCTTTTGATGGCTGCATAGTATTCCATCGTATATATATACCACCTCTTCTTTATCCATTCATCTGTTGATGGACATCTAGGTTCTTTCCATAACTTGGCTATTGTGGACATTGCTGCTATAAACATTCGGGTACACGTGCCCCTTTGGATCACTACGTTTGTATCTTTAGGGTAAATACCCAGTAGTGCAATTGCTGGGTCATAAGGTAGCTCTATTTTCAATTTTTTGAGGAACCTCCATGCTGTTTTCCAGAGTGGTCGCACCAGCTTGCATTCCCACCAACAGTGTAGGAGGGTTCCCCTTTCTCCACATCCTCGCCAGCATCTGTCATTTCCTGACTTGTTCATTTTAGCCATTCTGACTGGTGTGAGGTGGTATCTCATTGTGGTTTTGATTTGTATTTCCCTGATGCCCAGTGATGTGGAGCACTTTTTCATGTGTCTGTTGGCCATCTGGATGTCTTCTTTGCAGAAATGTCTGTTCATGTCCTCTGCCCATTTCTTGATTGGATTATTTGTTCTTTGGGTGTTGAGTTTGCTAAGCTCTTTGTAGATTTTAGATACTAGCCCTTTATCTGATATGTCATTTGCAAATATCTTTTCCCACTCTGTCAGTTGTCTTTTGGTTTTGTTGACTGTTTCCTTTGCTGTGCAAAAGCTTTTGATCTTGATGAAGTCCCAATAGTTCATTTTTCCCTTGCTTCCCTTGCCTTTGGCGTTGTTCCTAGGAAGAAGTTGCTGCGGCTGAGGTCGAAGAGGTTGCTGCCTGTGTTCTCCTCAAGGATTTTGATGGATTCCTTTCTCACGTTGAGATCCTTCATCCATTTTGAGTCTATTTTCGTGTGTGGTGTAAGGAAATGGTCCAATTTCATTTTTCTGCATGTGGCTGTCCAATTTTCCCAACACCATTTGTTGAAGAGGCTGTCTTTTTTCCATTGGATGTTCTTTCCTGCTTTGTCGAAGATTAGTTGACCATAGAGTTGAGGGTCTATTTCTGGGCTCTCTATTGTGTTCCATTGATCTATGTGTCTGTTTTTGTGCCAGTACCATACTGTCTTAATGATGACAGCTTTGTAGTAGAGCTTGAATTGTGATGCCACCAACTTTGGTTTTCTTTTTCAATATTCCTTTGGCTATTCGAGGTCTTTTATGGTTCCATATAAATTTTAGGATGATTTGTTCCATTTCTTTGAAAAAATTGGATGGGATTTTGATAGGCATTGCATTAAATGTGTAGATAGCTTTAGGTAGCATAGACATTTTCACAATATTTATTCTTCCAATCCATGAGCATGGAACATTTTTCCATTTCTTTGTGTCTGCCTCAATTTCTTTCATGAGTACTTTATAGTTCTCTGAGTATAGATTCTTTGCCTCTTTCGTTAGGTTTATTCCTAGGTATCTTAAGTTGTGGTAGCTTTTTATAAAAAGGTTTCTAAAGGGACGCCTGGGTGGCTCAGTACCTTGAACGTCTGCCTTCAGCTCAGGTCATGATCTAGGGTCCAGGGATCTAGCTCTGGGTCAGGCTCCCTGCCCAGAGGGGAGTCTGCTTCTCCTTCTCCTTCTGTGTGTATGTGCTCTCTCTCTCTCTCAAATAAATAAATACTCTTTGAAAAAAAAGGCTTATTAATGTTTTCACTTCCTTGGCTGAGTGAGGGTAAAGCAAATGGTATGATATGATAGAGCTTGGGAAAAAATAATAATAGTAAAACTTTAAGATTCAAAACAATAAAAGAAATCTACAAACTCGGGGTGCCTGGGTGGCTCAGTGGGTTAAAGCCTTTGCCTTCAGCTCAGGTCATGATCCCAAGGTCCTGGGATCAAGCCCCGCATCGGGCTCTCTGCTCAGCAGGGAGCCTGCTTCCTCCTCTCTCTCTGCCTGCTTCTCTGCCTACTTGTGATCTCCATCTGTCAAATAAATAAATAAAAATCTTAAAAAAAAAAAGAAATCTACAAACTCCTGTACTTAAAGTTATTCCAGGTAAAAATACAATTAAAAATGATTTACTATGTATCAGAAGTTTGCATAGAATAATGTAGAGATCCTTGTGTAAGAGATTTCTTCGTTTCCTGATACTCTGCAAAGAACAATAATGATGAGATTCTATTAATGTAAATACAGGGCATGAGTAGAGTATGGGGCTGTGAATTTGGGCCTCTCTTTGTGACCTTGGACAAGTCAGATAGTGCCAGGCCCAAATTCTTTTTTTTTTTTTTTAAAGATTTTATCCATTTATTTGACAGAGATCACAAGTAGGCAGAGAGGCAGGCAGAGAGAGAAGAGGAAGCAGGCTCCCCGCCGAGCAGGGAGCCCGATGTGGGGCTCGATCCCAGGACACCGGGACCATGACCCGAGCCGAAGGCAGAGGCTTTAACCCACTGAGCCACCCAGGCGCCCCAGGCCCAAATTCTTTAGCTGGTCAGTGACTGTGTTGATTTAGGTAATCCTTAGGGTTTTTTTCAGCTTTAAAATTGTGTAATTCCACACTTTTTAGATTGGGAACAGACATACCCTGGGATGATTGTACAGAATTAATCTTGGTACCGCTGATTTATTGTTTTCATTTTTTCTGGAAGCTAATGTGTAAAAGCATTCTACTGTATTAGAAAACACATGAAAAGTCCTGGCTATAGTATATCACACAAGAATCCCAGTCATTACAGTTTATGAGTTTATTGCTTGCTTCTCATTTTAATTTACCTAGCTTTTTTTTCTCTGACTTTTCTTATTTGATTTCCTTTCATTTCTACTGTGTTTCTTCTAAGGTAATGGTTATTCCAAATATGCTTGCTTTTCTTATGTTGTGTATGTCTGTATGTTGAAAAGGGCCTCTTATTAGGTTATCACTTCATATAAAAATACTTCCTGTTCAGATACTTGGTATCTGGTATCTGGAATTACTACAGAATTCCAGTTCTTTAATTACTTTCAACCTTATAAACATGCATATATACATAAATGTAAGCACTGTCTGAATACTTTATTAAAGGTAATCTTTCAATTACCCCATTGCTCTAAGCTGGTGTATTTTATCTCCTTTGGGCTAGAATTGTTCAAAACATTTTTGTCATACCTTGTATTTCCTAATTTTCATTTTGAGTGTAATGAGTTGGTGGCCTAGTAACTTCCAAAGGGGGTAGCAATGATTTGTTTTTAAGTGTCATTATGAATTAATAGGTTTTTAGACCCTTGTGTTTAAAGCCCCTTTGAAGGAAACTGAAATTTATATTCAATCAGGGATGACAAAAGCAGGTATAAGAAATATTAAAAACTGATTTTGATTGTCATGTTTTTTATAATAACCAAAATATTTTATAATAAATTAAACAAAATAAACAGTTTGAGTTGGTTGTAGGAGCCATCAATGCTGCTGAGGGTTTGTGTTTACAATCAGTAAATTCATTTTGTTTGGAACAGGGGCATAATGGAACTCTGTGTTAGGGGAGACTTGCCAAACAGGGTGAGGTCCGAGCCTAGAAGCAGCTGGATTTATCAAGTAGGTGCCAAATTTTCAGGCACTGGGATAGAATTATACTTTTGTTGATAATGGGCTATACAGTATTCTCTGTTGGAGTCTAGCAAATAGCTGTGGTCAAGGAGATTCCCAGAGAGTATGGAAATGAGACTTAAGGACGAATCAGTCACGTGGCACACACCTGTTACTCATCTCTTGCATTGTACGGAAGCTGTAATGAAGCTAATGTTTATGGAACAAAAGTTATCTGCCAGCCATTCTGTACATGGAGTTTGTATCCCATCTTCACAGCAACTCTGGATGTTGGTGTAATATTTTCTACCTATTTTACAGAAAGGGGACACTGACACAAAGTATCTTCTCCAAGGTCACAGAGCAGAAGATCCAGGTGGTGACTCCAGAGCTTGTGCTGTTTTAACTGTTTTGCGTGCTTTATAATTTAACCATAACTCTGCATCTTATTTTGGTGATAAAAATGTAGGAACCTTATTGTTGAGACCCTCCTGTGGCATGTTTCCTGGGAGAAGAAAAATGTGGTCTGAGCCAGTTGGAAGACACGAGAGTCAACTTGGGGAGTTTTTACTATTTGGTAGATGTTCAACTAGGTGACTTTCCAGAGTTGAGCAAATAAGGTAGCTGTTTATGCCTGTGTTGGATAAACAGTGTTCACTTATATTTTTTCTTGTTATTTTATAAAGACTAAGTGACACTTTGAAAATGAAGTAGGTTTGAGAATTACTAATGAAGCAGAGTGTTCCTGAATATCATACATATAGTTAATGGTATAATACTTACAGTTAACTGAAGACCTTCTAAGTTGTTAGGGTAAAGGAAAAAAAACACCTTTTTCTCTTCATTCTGAGTACTCATGTCTTTTTCATACAGAGCAATTTTGAGGAATAAAATGTAAGTTCCATTTGAGACATGTTTTAGACACATTAACTCTGAGGGGCACCGATGTGGACTTCTCTAATAGTTTAATGACTGGATTTGGAGATGAGGAGCTGAACTCGAGCTGGAAATTTTCCCCCCAATTTGATATATATATGTATTTACTTAGTAATCTGTGTTTCAAGCTATCAGAGCACAGAGGACTTGGGTAGTTTCAGAGGCAAAGCTGTGTACTCTTGCCCTGGGCAGAGTCCTGATATGGAAGGTGAGGGATCTCATTGCAGTGGTATTAATGCCTTTAGATACTGAGACCTTGGATACAGGACTCAGTTTATTCATGAAAAACTGAATCATTGACCTAGATGTTCAGTCTCTTCTATTACTGAAAAGATTGTGATGCAATGGAGCTTTGTTCTTTAAGTATCTCTAATATGTATGGGTGATGCCTCTAGATCCAGAATCAGGAAATTTCTTCCCAAGACCCCTCTTGGTGGCACAGGCTATGTAACTACTGAGAGAAGAAGACGTGGGAGGGAAAGAAGACAAGAGGATCAGAGGCCTGATTAGGCCAGCAAAATAATCTCAAAGCTTTTCTTATACATTTTCAGTTTGTGAACTTCTGTATAAAAATGAGCAAAAGCTACCCACCAGACTGAAGGTGTCTCTTTATATCCTGACAACTGGCTTAGTGATCATGGACACTCATTTCAGTTGTGGTTTATTACTCTGAGTGTTAGTGTGTATTGGAAGGTGTGGGTATGTTGATTGCTTGTACTTATTTTTGACATTTTCGAACATTTATTAACACATAATAGTGTGGAAATTCTAAGAAAAGGTATACGATTGCCGTGGAAAAGAAAGTGAAACTTAACTTTACATAGATGTGTTCACATTGGTCATTGGTAGAGAGTCACTTTGTATTTACAAATAAATGGATTTGGAATGGGCCTTTTGGAATCTATACCTTTTACAGAGAAACTTTTGTTACCAGGAAACATCCCTTGATTATGGTTATACTTTCTTTTTAAAGATTCTATTTATTTGAGAGAACGCATGCACAAGCAGGGGGAGGGGCGGAGGGAGAGGGAGAAGCCAACTTCCCTCTGAGCAGGGAACCAGGCACAGGCTCAATCCCGGGACCCTGAGATAATGACCCAAGAGCCCCCATGGCACCCCAGTATAATCCTTTTTACTATTACTGTGGGCACACAGGTTTGTTAGGTACAGAAGAAATTTTAGACAATGGTTACTTCTCCAGAGAGGATTTGCTCTATTTTGCGCCTTGGCATGTTGCTTTCAAAATAACAGGCACTCAAACGTTTATTCAGTTGAGTTAGGGAGACATAATTTTCAAATGTGAAACAATTTGTAATTAGTGCTAACTTAGCAGACCCGAAGTGCTGTATTTCTGAAGGGAGTGATTCCAACAGGTGGAGGTGTAGAGATTTGGGAGGTTTATGAAAGAAATGGGACTTGATGCTCAAGTGAGAAAGATGTGAATGGATGCTGAGGAGGGAGAAGTATTCTGGGAATAGGGAATAAGTTGTATTTAAGAAGAGAGGCAAGAATGAATACAGTCTGTGTGAAGGACCATAGAAGGGGGCACATAGGTGGCTCAGTTAAGTGTCTGCCTTTGGCTCAGGTCATGATCCCAGGGTTCTGGGATGGAGCCCCACATCAGGCTCCCTGCTCAGTGAGGGGTCTGCATCTGCCCCTCCTCCCTGCCTTTGTTCTCTCTCTCTCTCTCAAATAAATAAAATCTTTAAAAAAAAGTGGGGGAGACCATAAGAAAGCAAACACAGTACAGAAGAATGAGATTGGGTAATAATTTAAGGGGAAAGATTATAAGTAACATTTGTCCAAAGCCAAATGTATGTCTTATGCTTATATGTCTGTCTGTGTTCAGTTTAGGTCAATGCATTGTTCTCCCTTCCAGTTATGGTGCATTGCTGAAAAACTACTTGAATGCGCTAAAAATAAAAATGCTTTTCTGGTACTGGAGTTGAACTCATTATTGAAAGAGGTGGGGTGGAATAGATGTGGGAGACTGCTAGGTTAGAATCAGTTTAATGAATATAAGTAGCACCTGAGTTGGATTTTTAAACCTTATTTTATTTTGATTCCCAGTTAGGAAAATTACAGTTATCCATGATGACCCATAGGGTCCAGAGTATATGGGGAATCAGCTTTACTGAAATTAGGAAATTGACTATTTGATTCGGCTGGCATATGCTAGCTGAATCTAAGTCTTCAGGGAAACTAATTGACCAGCTCAGCTTCATTCCCTAACTTGTCTCTTTGAAACTAAAATTGTAAATGTTGTTTCCAAGAACTAGATGTAATTTAATGTGATAATTTTTGTAATCTTTGTCATTTCATATCACATTTATAGCCATAAACATACACAGTATTTCATAAAATTGTGATGAATTAAAAAATTTTTCCTTCTACTTTTGTAACTTTTTTTTTTAATAGGAAACATCTTTGACAGGCACTTTTTAAGCATTTCTCCCTCCGCTGCGAAATTGTTTTCACTCTTAAGTTGCGTTTCTGTTTTTCTACTATTGTAAAGTGCAGTTCTTTGCATGTTTTAATTTGCCATGACGTGGTCAAGTGCCGTTTCCTTCCTGTTGCTTGCAAGCCTGTGCTAGAGATAAGGATACATTTCAGTGCATTAAAAAAGAAGCCACTGAAGACAGGCTTAAGCATGGTAAAACATTCTACTTATCAGAAACTTTTTTAAAGAACAGAAAGAATGGACTTTAATATCTGTTTATTTTTAAAAGCTCTTAAAATAGTACTTACTAAACTTTCAATGTATTAGACAGATTTAAATTCTTATGCATATTAGGCATAACAGGGTACTGTATTGTATGTGTTTCTCCTAAGGCAAAAATATACAGATGAAATTACTCATGGAGTAGCAATTCCTGTGCGGTTTGCCGGGTTACTGGCAAGAAGGAAATTGTTTATATGTCCTTTATTGCAATTACAAACCTAGTTATTGCTGGGTGGATTTTTTTTTTTTTAAGTATTCAGTACTTTAACTGTAGTTTAACTGGGGTGAGGGAAGAAGGGAGAATGGCTGCACTTTCAGAAATGAGAAGCGATTTTATCTTAGCAAGAATGAAATCTTCAAAGAAAATACATATCCAACTTAAAAAGAAAAAGCCTGAGTTCATCAGTCATGTTAGTTTTGTTTAAAAACATTAACAAAAAACACATTGGAGATACTGTCCTCAATATTTATTGTTATATTCTAAGTGGGCATGATTGCTTTTTTCATAACTAACTTAAACTTCTATTTTTCAGGCCAAGAAGTTCTAGAGAAGAAAAATTTCAGAAAAATTGCCTCTGTTTGACTAAAATAACAGTGAACCAAGAAAATTTGAAGCACCATCCCTAAAGAAAACCTGGTTTACAATAACTTCACAGACTTAGCTGAGGGTTTTTTACCCAAATTGGTCACTGGATTCTGCTGCCTCATACTTGAACCTGCTTGGAATTTTTCTCATGTGGATCTAAGGGGAATGCTTTATTATGGCTGCTGTTGTCCAACAGAACGACCTAGTATTTGAATTTGCTAGTAACGTCATGGAGGATGAACAACAGGTATGAAACACAGAGAAAATTGGATTTTTATAAGTTTATTATTATGATTCTTCTATTTGCAACAGAAAATTATTTAAAAGAAGTAGGAGAAGCTTTATTAATGTAAAAATGTAGATATTAAAAATTTAATGATAATTGTGACCTGTGTTTTAAGTACTAGTTAATTTGTCAAAGAATTTAATTCTTAGCTTTGATGTGGGACAAGGAAGTAATAATTTCACGGTTAAGCTTTTTTTTTTTGTAAAATGAGACTTAACAGTAAATAAAGTACCTTAAGTAATTATTTCAGAGTACTTAAATGATTTGAAAAGTCCCAGAGGACATACCAACAAGACATGCACATATTTTTATAATGCAGGACCTGTGGTTATATTAGTTGCTTGCAGTTCTACAGTTTAAATGCATGTGGTTGATTAGTATTTGTAATCCTGGGCTAGTTTTTCAAGTGGATGGAGAGATGTTAGCAGTCCCATAATCATGTATTGCTTCAGTCCAAAGCACATGATTCTGAGGAAGTCACTTAACTTCTCCAGGTCTAGATTGCATCATCTGTTGAATGGGGGGATTGAACTGAAGAATTTCTAAATTGGCTTTCACTGAGTTTATGTTCAATGGTATTCCGGTTACTGTTTCTAGAATGAGAATAAGATCCAAGAGACATTGAGAAAAAGGATCTAAGTTAATTCTAGTCTCCCTGCCCCTCTGCCCCATGCCCACTTCAGTGGGGGAGATGCTAGGGGTTCTTGGGACTTTACAGTTTACTTCATTTTATTTTTTAAAAAATTTTAAAGGTTTTATTTATTTGACACAGAGAGAGAGAGAGAGAGATCATAAGCAGGGGAGAAGCAGGCGGAGAGAGAGGGAGAAGCAGGTTCCTTGCTGAGCAAGTAGCCCAGGACCCTGGGATCATGACCTGAGCCAAACACATACGCTTAACCAACTAAGCCACCCAGGCACCCCTAATTTACTTCATTTTAAATAGGTTATGTGGAAATGTAAGACATACTTGGGAGAAATGCTGTGTTAGACTCAGTTTACTAGCAAAAATATTTTGAGGGCATCTAGGTTTAAAATATGCCAAATAAATTTATTTAGATACCGAAATAAGCCTAATCCCAAATATCTAACATTAATAGACCAATTACAATGTATCGTACTTTTATTCTAGAAACATAGTTACGACAGATAATAAAATTGATTCTTACGTTGGGTGGGGCATTATGTTTCTTTGCTGTTTGTATTGTCTGTTGAGGTGACAGGATTAAAAATTTCTTAAGTAAACGTACAAAAGATGAGAATTTGGATTGAGGTACCTTAAAATCAAGATGAGCTTTGGCTGGGAAGGAAAAAAGTTTGAGGGGGAGGATTGCTTGGTCCCAATTAAAAATATTAATGGGTACATGGATTTAATCTAGAGACAATAGAAAGGATATTTCAGGAAAGAAAGTATTTTGAATTTGTTTTAAAACAAGATATTTCTCCATGTGTTAAGGTTTGCAAACCATGTGTTTACTGTACAGCCCTTGTGATGAAAGAGTCCAGGCTTGCTGTGATGAGGTTTGTTCTCTGTGTGGCCACAGAGGACAGAGCTTGAGGCCACTCACTGGTGTGCTCTGTGCAGTGGCTTCGACATTCTTCTGACCGTGAGAAGCACATTTTACATCATGGTGCGGTATTCATACCCATGTCCACATAGCCTTAAAACTAGTTTTGCACTTACCCTTAATATGTGTGATACACTTAATTTATCTCACAGAGGTTAAATGTCTTTGGGTAGGGAAATGATGCTGTTAGCGTAACATCAGACTGCACATACGTGTTTTTTTCTTGTTATTTTCATCAAAATGAGTGTATACATTGTTATGTATATTTGTTTTCTGCAGGTATTATTAAAAGGACTTTACAAATATTAGACCTGAGACAAATAGTATTATCCCCCTTTTATGATGAGGAAAATGAGACAGAGAGAGGTTAAATGATTTGCTTGAAACCCTAAAGCTAGTCAGTAGTGGAGTTGCAATTTGAACCCAGGCAGTTTGACTCTTACTAGTGATACTCTTCCACTGAGTTTATATAATAATTCACTGTTTTATAATCAGTGTCAAAACTTGGCAGGTTTAGCGTTGCCCAGCCTATGGCCATGAGCACAGCAAACTTCACTGATTCATATGGGGCGGATCCAGTCGTGTCAGTCTTACTATTAGCATCATGGTTCTACTTCTTTGTTTGCTTGTTAGATTTGTTGTTGTTGTTTTAAGATTTATTTATTTATTTTTGAGAGGAAGAGAACGAGCCAGGGTAGAGGCAGAGGGAGAAGCAGATTCCTTGCTCGATCCCAGGACTTCGGGATTGTAACCTGAGCAGAATGCAGACGCTTAACTGGCTCAGGCCCCCAGATAGATTTTTTTTTTTTTAAAGATTTTATTTATTTATTTGAGAGAGAGAGATCACAAGTAAGCAGAGAGAGAGAGAGCGGAAGCAGGCTCCCCGCTGAGCAGAGAGCCCCATGCGGGGCTTGATCCCAGGACCCCGAGAACATGACCTGAGCCGAAGGCAGAGGCTTAACCCACTGAGCCACCCAGGTGCCCCAGATTATTTTTTTTTAGATTTGTTTTTGATCTAAAAGTAATAACGTGCCAATTACAAAAGAAGGCACCTAATATAAAAATATATAAAACCATTCTTTTTACCCTTACTGCCTAATCCATTTCTCCCCAAAAGACACCATTATTAACATTTGATGTTGATTTTTTAGACAAAGACCCCCAAAAAAGAACACTGTATGTACCTACAAACCTACATAAAGAGGTTGTTTTTAAGATACAAATGAAAGTATGCTAAACCTTTTTTGTGACTTACTTTCACTTACTGTATTGTAAATATGTGTGTGTGTGCTGGCTCTGCATCACTTCTTTTTTCTACAAGATGGTTGATCATTATTATTTTACCGATCTTCGATAAGATCGAACAAGACAAGACAGACTTACCAGTATTTTGCTCTTATAAACAAGATTGCAGTGGACGTCCTCATTTGGGAGGCGGTAGACCTATAGTAGTAAAGAGCTCAGATGCTGGAGTCAGAACATCTGGGTTTGACTCCTCGCTCTGCTTATTACCTCTGTGACTTTGGGCAGATTACTTAACCACTCTCTGCCTTGGTGTCCTTATCTGCAAGATGGGAATGATAATACCAGACCCTATATTGTAGAGTTATTGTGAGAATTAATTGAGTTGACCTATATAAAGCTCTTAGAACCATGCCTGAGCACTCTTGTTTCGTTACTGTACACACACACGTGTATCTTTGTACACTTATATGATTATTTCATTAAGATTTCTAAAACTAGATTTACTGAGTTTACTCAGTTTATACTGAGCATAAAATACTATCAAATCATTCTTCAAAAAGTCTGTGTCTGTTTCTTCTACCACTAACAGTGTATGTTCCAAAGCATCACTAACAGAAAGCCTTTTTTTTCCCCCTTTTGGTCAGTCTTTTGGGTGAAAATGATATTCTACTATTTTAATTGGCATTTCCTTGATTACTAGTAATGAGATTTTTGGGTTGTTCTTTATTTATTGTTCATTTGAATTTCCTTTGAATTACTTCTTAATCTTCTTTTGCCCAGTAATTCTTTATGTATTATGAATAATGCATTGTCTCCTAACTCATTCATTGTATAGTTAATGGTTAGCTTTCTTTGTGACATACAGTGCAGATATGTTTTCCCTATCTGGTATCCTCTTTTAACAATATGACATCTTGTACCCTTTAGCATTTTAATTATATATGTCATAAAATCTACCAGTATCTCCTTTGTTTGTTTCTTTCTGCTTAGGAAAGCTTCCCTCACACTAATATTAAATATTCTTTTTTTTTAAGATTTAAAAAAATTTTTTTTTATTATTTATCTGTCAGAGAGAGAGAGAGAGAGAGAGATCACAAGTAGGCAGAGAGGCAGGCAGAGAGAGAGAGGAAGCAGGCTCCCCGCTGAGCAGAGAGCCCGATGCGGGGCTCGATCCCAGGACCCTGAGATCATGACCTGAGCCGAAGGCAGAGGCCTAAACCACTGAGCCACCCAGGCGCCCCTAAATATTCTTTTTATATTTCTTCTAGTTTATGCATTTAACTTCTCAGTATATATGGAATGTATTTTTATAAAATGTGAAGTATAGGGATCTGATAACTGCCTTCTTCCACAATGGGGATGTTGACTCTTCATGATTTGTTGAGTATTTTATGATTTCCACACTTAAGACTGCCATCTCTGTTATACTAAATTACCACATGTACTTTAGTTTTGAACTTGCTAGTATATTTTATTCCATTTAACTTGTTTTTTTTATGCTATCACATTGCTTTCAATAGTTATCACTTTATAGATTTGACATCTGATAAGACATCCTCTCTCCCCTGCATTAAAAAATATTAGTATTGTGTTTTGTATAAATTTTAGAATTCGCTTCTTGATTTACATAAAACTATTGGGATTTTAACTCAAATTTCAAATTTAAAAAATATTTGTGTCTTTTGAAATAATTCTGTTGGGGGCACCTGGGTGGCTCAGTCGGTTGCACAACCAACTCCTAATTTTGACTTGGGTCTTGGGATCTAGCCCAATGTCAGCCTCCACACTTAGCTCCCCCTTCTTTTGCCCCTTCCTTCACTGGTGCTTACATGCTCCCTCTCTCTATCCCTTTCTCTCAATAAATAAATAAATCTTGTAAAAAATAATTCTGTTTTATGATCCTATATTGGTTTGGTTGGTTCTTTACAAAATCACTGAAGGCACCAGATTAGAATATATTTCCTGTTTTGAGTTACAGTCTGTGGTTATAAATGTCATCTAAAGAAACTGACACCATTAAGGTCGGTTGCCACCACCTTGATTGTCTTCCCTTGTATCGATTTGTACTCTTTTCAAAATTGCTGGTAGAACTCCTTTGGGCAAAGATGGGTGTCGGGGGATGGTAGTGTTGGAAAGGAAACACCATTATTGGAGCTGACAAGCCACTTTTAAAAGTCTGTCCTTGATGTCTGTTCAAAACTGGGAATATTTGTAGCTGAGAACAACGTTCTTCTGTGGGAGAGCAACACCGTCAGTACTGAATTGCAGTATGTACTTTTATTTGAAGGTGCATTGGTTTGACCTTATTAAACAGGTGTGTTTGCCCGGGGAATGAATGAGAATAAGAAGAAATCTGAAGGCTGTGGGTACAGGTTTCTAAAGAGAAGGAAACTTGACTATATGTTCATATAGCACAGAAGTTAATTTAATGAAAAACAACTGGTAGTTTAATGCATTTTGTAATTTTGACATATTATGTTATATGGTTTTTCAGTTGTTCTAAAAGTAGAACCTAGCAAATCATAGTTATTTATGCTTAACAGACTTAGCTCACTAGGGAGAAGCTTGGTGACAAGCATGGGAAAGTGAAACAAATATTTTTATAGAATCCTATCAATATAAGATGGTGGTCTTATGACATTCCTTAGGGTATAAATTAGTTTGCTCTGACTGTTGATTCCTAGAGGCTAAAGGATTAAACAGTGCTTTGCTGGCTATTTATTTATTTATTTTTAAATATTTTATTTATTTATTTGACAGACAGAGATCACAAATAGGCAGAGAGGCAGGCAGAGAGAGAGGGGGAAGCAGGCTCTCTGCTTAGCAGAGAGCCCGATGTGGGGCTCGATTCCAGGACCCTGAGATCATGAACTGAGCCGAAGGCAGAGGCTCAACCCGCTGAGCCACCCAGGTGCCCCCTTTGCTGGCTTTTTAACAAGATACTTAGTAATTCTCATGAAGTGTTTGAGAATCACTGCATTCTAACTTTGGGAAAGCTTCAGTGTAGAAGTTACATTAGAACTGCGTTTTGCAGGAAGGCTCAGTTTATCCGACAGATTGAAGGGGCAGAAGTGTTCTGGAACAGTAGAATGTACCAAAACTTTTGATGGATTTTTTTAGTCAATCTAACCACCTTAACTTATGGTTAGAAGCTTTTCATAGTGTGACTGTTTCATGCTCTTTTCTTTCTTGTACTATATTAATTTTGCCAGCCTACTATATAATTTTCCCAAGTGCCTTCCTGCTTGGTCTCCCACATTCATACCTGTTGCCTATATAAGTTCTAATCTCTTTCATGAGCTTAGAACAAGACCTACTAATTCCAGGAATTTTTTTGTTTGTTTCCTTCTTTTTCTTTCTTTTCAAAGATTTTATTTATTTATTTGTCAGAAAGAGAGAGAGTGTGTGCATATGCACCCGAGTGTGCATGAGCAGGGGGAGGGGCAAAGGGAGAGACAGGCTCTTGCTGAGCAAGGAGCCCAATGTGGGACTCGATCCCAGGACCCCGGGATCATGACCCAAGCTGAAGGCAGACACTTAACCGACTGAGCCACCCAGGTGGCCCTAATTCCAGGAATTTATCCTAAAATCATTACTTCAGGAATTATCAAAGTTTATCCTGTTATTTCTACATCACTTATTGTTACTGTCATACATTTGCCACATTAATTTTTCATACATACATTAATGATTTTCCTAGATAAATGCTAACAGCTTGAAGAAAAGGATTACTTTTCCCCCTCCCCTTAATATCTTCCAAAGCATTTAACATCATAATACCTCTATTGGTTGAGTCTTCTTACAGATTTTGTTAATCCTGTTGATAAAATAATGTGGGATATACATATATATGCTCAGTTATGGCCCTTGTCACATCAGAAGACGTTTGAATGAGAGGTAATGTTCTGCCCCAAACTCTCTTGACTACGGTATATAATTTTCTGGGACGTGTTTGTCCACATTCTCACTTAGTACATGGGCAGTGCGACCATATCACCATAATTCCAAGACCAGAAAGAGATTTTCATGGAGTCTTTTTTCTGT
This sequence comes from Taxidea taxus jeffersonii, assembly GCA_003697995.1. Taxonomy (NCBI): domain Eukaryota; kingdom Metazoa; phylum Chordata; class Mammalia; order Carnivora; family Mustelidae; genus Taxidea; species Taxidea taxus. Next base: position 34,276 of record ML108810.1, on the reverse strand, counting down.
TATGTATGTAGAACTGTTGTATTGTACCACCCCAGATAATTTTCAAAAATTATCACTGAGGGGCGCCTGGCTGATTCAGTCAGTGAAGTGCCTGCCTTCAGCTTTGGTCATGATCCCAGGGTCTTGGTTGGGCTCCATGTCGGGCTCCTTGCTCAGCAGGGAGCCTGCTCCTCCCTCTCCTGCTCCCCCTGCTCATGCTTGCCCTCTCTAGTGTGCATGCACACTCTCTCTCTGTCAGATAAATAAAATCTTTTTTAAAAAATCATTGAAATTATAAATAAGTTAATGTCCACATAGAGTTTTTCTTTTTCTCAGGAGATTCCTTCAAGTTGCAGAGGTAGTTTTGACATGGTTGTATCATGAGGTTGTATTTTGCAGATTGAGAAAATGCACGTAAGAATATAGACATACCTACGGGCCATTTTTTTTTTTTAGCAATTCTCTTAGGCGAGGGATTTAAGTGTACCTTAAAATTAGAATAGAAGGAATGAGTTGAAGTGTTTTGTGTGTAACTTGTTCAGCACTAGTGTTGTGGAGGATGGGAAGTTGGAATAATGATACTAACCTGTATGTGGACATAGGGAATTCTGTTATTTACATATAATTCATGGTTATATGTGCCAATCTACCTGGTCCTATTGCCTTCTTTTTTAATCTTGGCAGATCAAACTTATCAGACCCATTAAAAGTTTGGCCTTCTGGAATACTAACATTCAGAGGTTGTTTGTTTCTTTCATGTACATTTGGAAGCTTCATCAAAGGGGTTATGCCATTGAGCCCACAGTACAGACCTGCTTGTATTTGGGTAAAGTCTAACTTTAGTTTTTTGTGGAGGTTTTTTGTTTGTTTGTTTGTTTGTTTGTTTTTTGAGAGAATGAGAGACCAGGGGTGGGGTGGGGGGGGCGGGGCAAGGGCAGAAGGAGAGAGGGAGAGAATCTTAAGCAGACTGCACGCCAAGCGCTGGGCCTGACAACCCTATCATGACTTGAGCTGCAGTCAAGAGTTGGATGCCTTATTGAGTCATCTGGGTGCTGTGGCAAAAGTCTGACTTTGAATAGGCCTGAGGCTAGGACGCCTCAGTGGCTCATTAAGCATCTGCCTTTGGCTCAGGTTATGATCCCAGGGTCCTGGAATTGAGTCCTATGTTGGGCTCCTTGCTCAGTGGGGAGCCTGCTTCTCCCTCTGCCTGCCATTATTGTGCTATCTCTCTCTCTGACAAATAAATGAAATCTTTGAAAAAAAAAAAAAAAGAATAGGCCTGAGGTCTCTTCAGGTTGTGTGACTGACAACCCTGCCTATAACCTAGTGTTTGGCCTCGCTTATCTCCTTGCCAACTATTGGCAGTGAGGAAGCTGATGGTTGTTATGAAGGAGGAAGAACTTACTATTATTCTCTTACAGTTTTTCTTTAAGTCTCCCCCACCATGACACCTGGCCCCATGACATCTTTAAAATGAATATAGATAAGTGCCCTGAGCCTGAGTCCTGGCCTCTTGTCTTCGTCCCTGAACAGCATGAACTTTACTACCCATTACACTCTCTCCTCCAACTATTGGTCCCTGAGCTCTGTGTAGTTGCCCAGCCACTGGGTCCCACCAGTCAGCAGTGCAGCTGCCAGTGTCTATGTAGATGCCTCAGGGTTCAGGCCCTAGGATCTCTGTGTCCCAGTTCACCCATTTACAGGGTATTTGGGCTGAGACCTGGCCACTAGGATGGCTGGGGGTCTGGCAGGCATAGGGGGATCCAGGGTGAGAAGGAGACCATAGAAGACCTGAATAACCACCTGACCTCCTCCCTGGAGAGGATAAGGAGCCTGCAGGCTGATAATCAAAGACTGGAGTTCAAAATCTGGGACCACCTGAAGAAGAAGGGATCCCGGATCAGAGAGTGGGGCATTACTTTTAGACCATCTAAGAGCTGAGGGCCCAGGTCTTTGTGAAATCTGTGGACAATGCCCACGTTGTTCTGCAGATCGGCAATGCCCGTCTTGCTGCTGATAAACTCGGAGTCAAGTATGAGATGGAGCTGGCTACGTGCCAGTCTGTGGAGCGTTCTCTCCACAGGCTCCACAAGGTCATTGATGACACCATTGTCACTCAGCTGCAGCT
>ML108810.1:17169-27169 GCA_003697995.1 Taxidea taxus jeffersonii | reverse complement strand
GGAATTCTGGAGAACAGACCATTTTACTTAGACCTTTCTATGTGTCATGGTCCTGTGCAAGAGAGAAGCTAGGCTTCTTCTGAAACACTCCACTCAGCTGTGGCCAACAGAAATAAACTTCACATATATATATTTATGTGTATCTCCAAGCTTTATAATTGAGGTGAAACTATTATTATGACCATAATTTATCTGTAGAATTCTGTACTCCTGTAGTCTCTCCTAGTGATTAATCTTGTGGCGTTGGGAGTCATATCGCCTGGGTTCATGTTTCGGCTCTGCCTCTTCCTGCTGGTTGACCAATGTCAGTTAAAGAGCACAGTGCTATGGGGACTGACTGGGATAAGCCACATAAAGTACTTAACATAGTAGCTGCTTCACACCCACCACCACGTTAGGAATACCATGTTAATTCAATTTTATTGATTGTTTTATTGAACTCTTATAGACAGAGACTGGAGGACAACACTTTAAACAGCACTATGGTGAGTTTTTAAAATCCAGTTAAGAAAATACTTTGCGAACTGTTAATTTCCAGAGATTTGAATCCATTTTCTCTTATATAGTAAAGCCGCTGGCAATAACATAAAATTTATCTACATCATGATATTTATGAAAAATACACAATCCATTAAAAAACTAGGATATTGAAGAAGGAGAGCCACTGGGAAGTGAGGGGACTGATAGAAGTATATATTTCAATTTTGTGCCCAGATGCTGCTTTGCAAGTTAACCTCCATGCAAAGAGTACATTGCCTGCTCTAGTCATGAGTGAAGTATAAAAATATTTTGTAACATTTCATAGAGCCCTTTATAGTTGACGGTGTCTTTTCCACCTACACTTTGATTCCCATGAATCATTCTGTGATGGAAGTACTCTTCTTCCCATTTCCTGTTGTAGAATATTATATCGTTTATTCCTGAATAGCGAGAATAACTATTTTAGAATCTTGTAATCGATTCCTAGGGCAGAGTTGCAAAGATACCCAGGGTACTGTTCAAAATAACCTACCCTTGTCACTAAAGATATTTGGATCCCAATTCTGATTTGATAACATTGTTTGAGAGTATTGGTGGATAATTTCTGTTCCTAGCTCTTCATTTCTGTACTCATTAATTTTGACAGTACTTGGTTGGTTTGTTTACATTTCTGGTAAGAGATAATTGCGTGAGAGACTGGACTCTGAGAAACAAGCTGGGAGGATTTGGGAAGGGAGGGTGGTCGGGGGTTAGGTGAGCCTGGCGGCGGGTATTAAGGAGAACATGTATTGCATGGAGCACTGGGTGTGGTGCAGAAACAATGAATCTTGGAACACTGAAATTTTTTTTAAAAAAGATAATTGCAGAACTCTGTGGGGATTTGATGTATCACTTTAGCTAGCACATTGAAGTACTTATAAATTTTTAGAATGGTAGTAATGAATATTTGGTGTTTTGTTTAAAACAAAAATGCACTAGTAACAAAACTGAGGAGATTGCCATGAATAATCTCCACATGCATAAAACTGGTAGACCCAAAGAGTTTCATGGGTATTATTTTAAACTTTAATGAATCATTTAAACAGTTTCAGTTCAGAGAGAGGAGTTTCCTAATTCATTTTTACAAAGTCAACATGTCACTGATACCAAAACCTGGCAGAAGGTGCACACACATATTAACAATAGATTAGTCCCAAAATGGATATTTTGTTTAAATATAAGAGCTAATATTTATCATCTCTTAACCTTTGCCAGACCCTGTGGGCAATATGCATTTTTTCTTTTTTTTTAATTGATTTTATTAAATTGCATGATGTTCATTTAAAAAAATAATTCATAGAAGTTTATCCAAAGATGAGAATTATCTCTGGCTGTGCGGTTCCTTCTTTTTCTCTGTCTTGATAATTACACTTTTCTTTACATACTTGGGAGGAGGCAGGCCCCACAATGGTGTCCGTAGAAAGCCATCTGAGATTTTCTTGCCATGAGACTCTGACCATCTGCTAAAACATTTTACCTATAATTTATAAAAGAAAAACAAGTGATTCTCAGACTAGAAAGTCAAGATCAATAAACCTCTGTTTCTCTAGATTTTCTTTCAAAAATACATATATTTTTCCTTTAACATTTAAAGAGCCTGTTTTAAATGATCAACTTTTCAGCTGGTCTTGGCTTAAGTGTGTTACACTGGGATGCAGTTGACTTAAAAATGTTTTACTCCTTGCGGTTTCTTTAGAATTATTTTTAGTCATTCTGATTGTGCAGAATATTTTCTCTAGAAGATGTGTAGACACAAAATGAGCAGACCTTTTAGAATTTCTAGAAGAAAGGAAGAGAGTATTTATTATTCGAGCCCAAGTTAGGACAGCTGCCCAGGGTACACAGTCTCACAAAGAGAGTGCTCTCCCATATTTTCTTTCGATCCTCTCCAGAACCCTGTGCTGTGTGGCAACTATTGTTACCCTCATTTTATGAATAAGGCAAGCCTTTGTAAGGAGGAACCTCGAAGAGGCTGAACGAGATGAATATTTCCCAGAAAAACTGCTGTAGATGGTGACAGCACCTGCACGGGAGTGGAGTCTTTGATTTGAGAAAGCCCAAGCTCTTGTCCATGATGCTGGGAGACATGCAAGAGAGGGAGAGAACCTGGGAGGAAAAAGTGAATCTGGAAGAATATTAATTTAATCGTCGTTCGTAGCGATTATACATAAGTAGGATTTTCCCTTTTTCCCAAATACATTTACATATTAAAAGGTTTAAAAACTAGATTCGGGTACTACACTTTTGGCCAAAGGAAACCTGTGTTTGAGAGGTTAGACAGACATGCTGGGCAGTACATACTATGGCTACGTAGAACTTTTTGCTTGTTTGCTAAAGCTCCTTTTCATTTTCTTTTAAAATAAAGATGGATAAGCTTGTGTAAAGAGAGTTTGAGTCAGTCAACAGAAGTATTCTCATTTGCAGATAATGAAGCTGTTTTAATGACAGATTTTTTTAAAGGATACAGCGAATTTGTCTGTGAAGAAGCCTTCCCCAGAACTCTGTGCTGAGCCTCAGAGATCATTGCACAGTCCTGGCTTATTTTATGTAATCGATCACATCCGGATATCATTCAAAATGTAGTTTGAAGATTGATAACGTGGTAGTATTTCGGTAGGGAAACTCTATGGAAAGGGGACAATAATGTTTTATACTCTTGGAATACAAATGTGTTCATGTATTAATGAATTCCCCCAAACAGCTATTTTTTAAATGCACCATGGGAGAGTGTTTAAAGGATTTTTAATTTTAATTCATTTTGTTCACCAGCCACCCTAATTTTATGTGTGTCCATCCACCTAGATGTGCCATCACTAAAGATTTCCTTTAATTTTATTATGGCTTATACAAGGGAATAAAATGCCATCATGGTATTAGACCCAATTCCAGGACTGCTGCTGCTTACCTCTGCCTCAGAACAAGACTCAGAGCTGAGAGAACTAGAGACCATTTCAAATTTCGTTTCTCCCATCAGATGGACCTCTGCTTTTTAGACTTTTTACTGAAGCATTGCACACATACAGAAATATTTATCACAAATCATAAACGTACAGTTTGATAAATTGTCACAGAGTTGAACACTTATGTTTCAGCTTTTCATTCAAGTGGAAATGGTTGTTGCTGAGACTAGATGGTTGGGCTGTGTTCCCCACTTTTCTGGAAGGACTTTCTAATTAAAAACAAAAAAAGAACCCCATGCCTGTCAACGTAAGATTATTATATGCTCCCCCAAAGCTTTATTGAGATGTAACTTATATATAACATTAAGTATACAATGTGATGATTTGATGCATGTATGTAAGTAGGAAGCCAAATTTTAAGTGTGTATTTCCAGCTAAGTCAACTTTTGAGGCACTTAATTGTCAAATTATTTTATTGAATGGTTACTATATGCCCTGCAGTAGAATAAGTGATCCATTACATATCATGTTATTGAATTCTTACTACCCTAGAAGTTACCCTCATTTTTAGACAGACATGAACACAAAAGCCTAGAGAGGCTGTAGATTTTGCTGGAGCTCAAACACCCCGGGCACGGTACAGCTAGCTGTCAATAAGGGCGGTCCTAACTCTAGAGCTCGTGCAATTACTGTGACACCCTCTTGTCACCGTCTGTATTTTTAATGCATTTGCTGCATGGCAAATATTGTCTGATCGTATCCTGATAGACTGAGGTGTTGGGTTTTTGGTTTTGTGTTTTTGTTTTTTCAATCAAAGGTGAAGGAAATACTTTCAAAGAAAGCACACTTTTGTGGGATGAAGCCTTGGGGCAGCATTCTGATCAGAAGAGAAGGCACAGGCATTGGTCTCAAAGATGTGTTTTCATAGCAAGTGAACTGTGTTTAGTGTGTGTCTTTCTTGGAGTGGCCTTCGGGTGGGGAAGCTCCCAAAGATCGTGGGAAGAGGGACGCCCCACCCCACTCTTGGTGTTGTCTTGTCTTGTGGCAAAGTGATAGTGGAAATACTTGAAAATGTGCTCATTTTGCACCTATCTTAAAAAAATGAGTGTCTGCATGGGGAAGTTTTTAAAGACTGTTTTTAACTCGTCTTTCTCTTAGGAAGACATTTGACAGCTATTTCATTTTCGGCTGTTTCAGAGGGAATCTTGGCAGGATGTTTCACAACAACCATATTACCAGATTGAGCTCTGGTGGCAGGGAACCTTGGCAAGCAAGTTATTTGCAAGTTCTTTTGGCTTTTTTTGTTTGTTTGTTAGTTGTGTGTGTGTGTGTGTGTGTGTGTGTGTGTGTGTTTTATGACCAAAGACTTGTTAAATATAGTTGGGATAATGGTCCATACTTTCTTAAATATCCTCTTAGGGCCTTGGATTGTGGCATACTAAGGAAACAAGCAAGCCTAGTGAGGGTAGCAACATACATTGCTGTTTACAGATTGGTCAGTTTCCTTCTCTTTTTAACTTGGTGGCATTGCCACATATGTCATCAACCACAACAAATGGCAACTATATAGTGAACGGTGTTGAAATTTGGGGAACTCTTTCCTGCTAGAACTTAGTTTGATTTTTTAGTATAGCTGCTAAAAAAATAAAAAATTAAAGTTTTGCCTTAGACACATGTGTTAAGTTTACCTGAAATTAATAAAAAGGAAAACTGTTATGTATTTTTCTCTCTGGGGTCATCAAGACCCTCTGTAAACTTACACAATAGTTGTAAGCTTATCACAACAGTTTAATTGGCTTACAGAAACTGAGGCTTTGAAAACTCTGGTCTTTGACAATTTGTAATCCCAAGAAGTCTTCCATCTCTCTTCCCACCCATCATTTTGGGAATTATTTTGTTTCTGTTACAAAAACAAGTGGGAAAATGGTCTGCAAGTGCCAAAAGATGTCATAATAAAGTAACTTTGTTTTTTTGGATTACTAGTATTTCAGACATTGGCATATATCAAGTTAACTCCATTTAGGAAGTGTAGTTTTGTTTTGTAATTCTTTAGAGTAGTGTTTCTAAACCCTGCTTGAATGTTATAACCACCCAGGGAACTTTAATAATGTGCCCTGGTCATATCCCCAGATATTCTGACTTGTTTGCTCCCATGTAGGGTCAAGTATTGATATTTTTAGGTGTTTTCCAGTATATAGTCAGCATTGATAACCATTGGTAGAGTTAACTGGGGTTCTCTGGTTCAGCTAAAAGATCCTGAAGAGAAGATGATTATTTAAACAAAGAGAGGTTTTGGAGATATTTGGAAGGTTTTTTTGTTTTTTGTTGTTATTTTTTTAAGTAACCAACCAAATGAAACATAGTATTTTTGTTAGGATATCAACAAAGTGTCGACCCTTTCATTTCTTAAAAGGTAACAGATCTGAGGTGGATAAGATTTGGTGGTCTTCAACAAAGATACTTAAAGAATAATATCTAGCTTCAATTTAGAAATAGTTATAAGAATATATCATCTTAATTGCCACAAGCTTGCAAAGTTGTTTGGGTAGAGGGAGCCAACCTTCAAATGATAGGCTTAAAAGCTAAATTAAATTGGATGCTGCTATGGGTTGAATTGCTCTCTGTACCCCACCTCCCCAAATTCATGTGTTGAAATGCTAGTGTCTAATATCTCAGAGTGTGACTTTATTTGGAAACAGGGTTCCAAATAGATAATTACAAATTGGAATAGATAATTCCAAATTACAATAGATGTAATTAGTTAAGGTGAGGTTATACTGGAGTAGCATAGGCCCCTAATCCAATATGATCAGAGTCCTTATGAGAAGGGAAAATTTGGACCCAGACACATACAGGGAAGAGCATCATGTGAACATGAAGACTGTCATTTATAAGCTAAAGAGAGAGGCCTGGAACAGATCCCTCCCTTAGTGCCCTCCAGAGGAACAACCCTGCCAACACCTCAATTTCAGATTTCCAGCCTCTAGAACGGAAAGACAACAAATTTCTGTTGTCTGTTTGAGCTGCCCAATCCATGGTATTTTGTTACAGCAGCCCTAATGAACTAATATAAGTCCCATTATTTTATTCATTTTTAAAAGGTAAATCTAGGAAAATTTAACATTTCAAATTTTGCTGTGCTTTCATTTAAGAGGTTAGGAACCATTTCTTGGTCAGGAATTTTAGACTGTGTGGTTATAAAAGTTTTAGGTTCCTGGTAACTCACACTTGAACCAGTTAGTTGCTAGTCAATCAGTATAAAAGGCAGGAATTTATCACTAGCCCAGACCAGGAGCAGAGTCTCTGGAGTGTGTATTTTCCTACCACTTATGTTAAGAGAGGGTGAGATTTTTTCCATACCTGAGAGGGGTTTCCTAGATGTATTTTGTATATACAGATTTTAGAGTTGGTCTCTTTGTTGTATGATTTGATAACACCCTGGAGAAATTGGAAATGAACAGCTTTGAATATATATCTCCATTTCAGTGGAATAGAGAATAGTCCATGCTTTTCATGAAAGGAGTGAGTAACCTTAGAGAAAGACAGCATTGCTAAGTCGGGAGTGATCCTGGGAAGTCCCACAGCCAAGTTCATAATAGACTCAGATTGGAGAAGCCCTGTAAATGATATAGAAGGTCATACCTTAAACACAACACAGCTCCTTGCCTTTTCTGGTTTTTTAAACAGAGCCAAGTAAGGGGGTATAGCTCAGTGGTAGAGCATTTGACTGCAGAGCCAAGTAAATATGCCAGTAAAGCAAAAATGACACCATGTTTAATGCTGACCATAATAGTGTGCAGGCAAAGAACATAGACCTCGGAGCCCATTTCAGTTAAGGTTCTACCACTTACAAGCTATATGACTTGTGGCAAATTATTTCCCTTCCCCTTGAGCTTGTGTTTTCCCATGTAGAAGACAGACAACCCAGTGTATCTCCCTTATAGGATCTTGAGATGACTAAATAAGGTAGTAATTCATATAAAGCAATGAGCAGAATACCTGGTGCAAGTTAGATGCTAGTAGATGTTAGTTAATAGCTCTAGCAGAGGCAATAGGTAGGTGGCCCCTGTGCATGCTAGCACCCCCCCCCATTTAGTCCATAAGAATAAATCTCTTCTATAGCAATGTTATATCCTTAGTGTTAGCATCCATGCCTTAAGACATCTTAACAAAATAAAACCTGGAAGTGCCCTAAGGATCAGCTAATGCTCTTTTTTCATTTAAAGTGAGGAAGATGGGGGAGCCTGGGTGGCTCAGTTGGTTAAGTGTCTACCTTTCGCTCAGGTCATGATTCCAGGGTCCTGGGATCGAGTCCCACATCCAGCTCCCTGCTGAGCAGGGATACTCCCTCTCCCTCTGTGTTCTCTCTCTCTCTGTCAAATAAATAAATAAAATATTTCTAAATAAGTAAATAAAGTTAGGAAAATGACAGTAGGATTAGAGAATGCCCTGGGACTCATGGTTCACAATCTTTCTTTTTTACATGTTGCTACCTTCTAAATCACAGAACCATGTGTCTCTTTTCATTCTAAAGTTTTTTTTGCTTCAAAGGAAACTAAATTTCCTGCTCTACGTTGCACTCAACATTTTTTTAAACAGTTTAAAAGTTACTAAAATCTTTGAAGTGAAATTGAAAGTATTATTTAAGGTAAATTGAAATAGGCTTCATTATATATAGACTGTCTGTTAAGGAACAAAGAAACTGGTAGCAGGGTTTGTCTCTGGGGAGGGGCACTTTTGGAGAAGCAGCATTGATTACTGTTAAAACAGCATGTTCCTGGGGCCTTTAAATTCTGGAGAGTACAGTAACCATTTCCTCCAGTTCACTTATTAGCGAGTAGAATTGAACAAGGCAGAAAGTAGTAACAAATTATCTGTACTTATTTGAGACTTGAGAACCATGTGGATTTAGATGAAATTTTGGAGATATACCTTGTAAATACCCATACTCTTAACACTCACTACCCCAAATTTCAGGAGCCAAATAGATTTGGTTTCATTTGGGTGAGGACTGCCCCTGGGAATTGCTTTGACATGCCTCTGTCTCTGACTTCGTGGGTAACCTTGGGTAAATTTAATCTAATTCTTCCTCTGCCAATGGATGGATGTGATAAGCCCTATTTTTACCTGGTACATAGAGTTGTTGCAGCATAAAATGAAATCATATGAAAATTAAATCCGTTCTGGGCTCAGCCTCCTTAGAGGAGGAGGCTTAACCTTGATATTAACCTTGAGCTTAACCTTGAGCTTTTACAAGAGAAGCAGTGTTTCAACAAGCATGTATTCATGCTAGGTTGGATTGCATGTGCAGCATTCACCTCTTAAAGAAGAGAAAAGGAAAGCCCAGTGACTATGCTTTGCTTTGGCCATTTTATAGACTTCGTGTGTATGTGTGTGTGTGTGTGTGTGTTTTACAGCGCACTGTGTGAGCCTCCTACTTTCTGTTTTAAAACTTATAATTTGGAGAGTCAGTTATTTCTAACTTCCTCTTTTTTGAAATAGGAAGAAACATTTTGAAATAAAATGATCCAAATATGTTCTAGGGTTATTAACCATAAATTTCAAAGCATAGCAAAGTGTTTATTTAGCACCTGTGATATCTTAATGTTTAATTGAAGTAGTTAAATTTTTAGGATAGAAGTAGCATTTATTCAAGACTCGGTTATTATATCAAGATTATCTCAAGATTTGGTTGTTAAATCACTTACAGTTGATATGCACTTGCTTAAAATAAATACTTCTAAAATAAACAAACAGAAGAAGTAGTATTTAATCTCAGTGTGTAGTGCTACAAGCATGTTAATCATACTCTGTATATAAGGTAATATTCATATATTTAAAAGATATACACTGAATTATTTAGTGTTAAAGGAGGAGTGTCTACCACTATCAAATCAGAAAAAATAGAAATAATAATATTGAAGGATAGTGATAGACATGATCAAAAATTTCACAATCTTCTGGCTAGATAGAAAATGAAAGTTAATTTTCCCATTTGAATTAAAAGCTAGAGTTAAACACAACCTATGTGCCAATGACAACATAATATTTATTAAACTTCTGTGTTCTTTCCCTGTCAAACTTTTTTTGAGATTTTATTATAATTGTACATTTCATTTGTATGCCACTTTTTATGAATGAATGATATTAGAGGTTTTATTTAATGTGCCTTAAAAGTATGCTTTTATAGGATTTTCCAATGAAAACTTGGTTGTTAAGACCCAAGATTGATAATAAATCTGCAGCCCAGAAAGATTGTCAAGATTTAAGTAGCTGATGATAGAAAAACTAAAGTGATGTCCAATATAAAATATTTTTGGTTGTATTTAACAAAGCAAACACTTTGTTAATCCTTTTTTTCCATCACCCCTGCCAGCTTGGTGACCCAGCTATTTTTCCTGCCGTAATTGTGGAACATGTTCCTGGTGCTGACATTCTCAATGGTTACGCGGGTCTAGCCTGTGTGGAAGAGCCCAATGACATGATTACTGAGAGCTCCCTGGATGTTGCTGAAGAAGAGATCATAGATGATGAGGATGACGACATCACACTTACAGGTGTGTGTGCCTCCAACACCTTAC
>ML108810.1:0-16769 GCA_003697995.1 Taxidea taxus jeffersonii | reverse complement strand
TTTTTTTTTTTTTTTTAAGATTTTATTTATTTAATAGAGATCACAAGTAGGCAGAGAGGCAGGCAGAGAGAGAGAGGAGGAAGCAGGCTGTCCTCAGAGCAGAGAGCCAATTGCGGGGCTCGATCCCACGACACTGGGATCATGACCTGAGCTGAAGGCAGCAGCTTTAACCCCCAAGCTCTGTATTCTTGATAACAATGAGAAGTTGTTTGTAGGGAAAAAGATAGGAATGTTTTTCTTCTCCTGCTGTCACAGGAAGCTAAATAGGAGGCCATGACCCAAATGTAGGATCAAGTGCTAGGGTTTAAAGAAGATTTCTCTTCTGGTTCAGTCAGAACTAATAGCATATTTGAAATGTGAAAAGTTCATAGTGTAAGTGTGAGGCGGTGGTAATGCTGTTTTCATCTCTTTTAGAATTTGGTATGGACATTTGTATTTTTATACACTTACATTGATTTATCTGGGCCAGAGGTGGTGGAGGTATTTGAGAAAATGAATTATTGGAAGCAAAGGTTATTTGAATATTTATTCTTTTTTTAAAAATTTTTTTGTAATTTGAGAGAGAGAGCAGGAACCGGGGTGAGAGGGAGAAGCAGGCACCCCCACTGAGCAGGGATCCTGATGTGGGACTCAAACCCAGGACCCCAGGATCACTACCTGAGCCGAAGGCAGATGCTTAACCAACTGAGCCACCCAGGTGCCCCTGAATATTTATTCTTTTTTTTTTTTTAAAGATTTTATTTATTTATTTGACATACAGAGATCACACAAGTAGGCAGAGAGGCAGGCAGAGAGGGGAGGGGAGAAGCAGGCTCCCTGCCGAGCAGAGAGCCCGACTCGGGACTCCATCCCAGGACGCTGGGATCATGACCCGAGCTGAAGGCAGCGGCTTATCCCACTGAGCCACCCAGGCGTCCCCTGAATATTTATTCTTAAATGTAAAAAAAGAATAGGAAATTAACCTTAGTCACAGTGTTATTAACTAAACCTACACTTTATTTGTATGACAACCATTTCAAACTATTGACCTTTTTCTGTTTCAGTATCCTATCTGTATTCTTAAATTTAGTTATTTCTTCTTAGTCTCTTCCAGTCTATGACAGTTCCTCTTTCTTTGCCTCTCAGTAACCTTGACACTTTTGAGGAGTGCTGGTCAAACATTGTAGTACGTCTCTCAATTTTATTTGTGTGATATTTTCTCATGACTGTACCGAGATAATGCATTTTGAGCAAGAATACCACCAAAATGGCATTGTCTTCTTCTTAGTGCATCATATTAACATAGTAGATTTTATTTTTTTTTAAAGGTAGATTTTTAAAAGTTCATTATCTCATTTAATTCTCACAACAAAAAAAGAAAAAAATTAAGTTAAATGAAATGACTTGCTTAAGATCACACACCAAGTGGCTGAGTCTCCACTGATAACACTGACAGACAACTCTTAGTTTTTGTATTGTTCTCTGTTTTTTACAAATTATGTTCTCCTATATTCACATTTTTTGTTCAGAGGAACCCAGTGAAAGCTTTTTTGATAAATCTAGACTTACCAGATTTTTCCTTACCAGTTAGGGAATTACATTACTCAGGTTGAGAGGTTTCCATTAATTACTGACAGTGAGCTACGTGTTTTGTATAACAGAATGATCATCTCTGTGCATATATCTGTTGTGTAGCTAGTGGGTTTTTTGTGGTATATTCTGTGGTAACTTTTTGATGTCTTAGCATAAGGCTACACTGTCTCTGTAGGTTGGAATCGAGGGTCTCCACTGAAGGGGTATTTATTCCTGATTTTAGTCATCAGGGTGGTCTGATGACTAAAGAGAAAAATTTGAGACTAGGGAAGCAGATCTTAGATCTTTAGAAGAAAGAATTACTTCCTTCTTCCAGTGTTTCATTCTCTTAGGCTTAGACTTGAAGATAGCTGATGACAAAATACAAACAGGCTCCTTCCTTCCTGGAGAATAGAACTGGTATTGAAGGGGTCTAGGAAACAAGCCATATCTTGAAAACCAGATTTGCTATTTGCATATTTCTTCTCCCTCCCCTTTCTTATTTTCCGACCTGAGCCTTTATTTATCTCTTCCATCCTTGCTTGAGCAATGACATAAGAAAGCAAAGAACCCTGAAGCCCTCCTAAGTTCAGAGTAAGAAAGGGAAGAATGTTGTGCTTTTTCAGGGGGAAAAGAGATAGGGAAAGAAGAATTTATAAACTACATTTGAGTCTTAGGTAGCTCTTTTAGATGATATTAAGGAATTGTTAATATTTTTAGGTATGACAGTAACATACCATATATACGCTAAAATATTTAGAGATGAAATATGGTGTCCTAGATTCCTTCAAAATAATCTGAGGAGTGTGTGTGGGGTGTGTGTGAGGAGACCTTGGAGGCAGTAATTGGAGTAGGAATGAAAGAAGATCAACCTTGTGTTGATAATGGTTAATGCTGAGAGTGGATATGTGAGAATTCATTATACTATGTTCCATAATTTTGATTTTTGTTTGAAATGTTCAATAATAAAAAGATTGATCTATTTTTATGGATTTGAGGCTTATATAAGACTGAAGGTGTCATTGGTGTGCCCTGATTTCAAATTTTCTTGTTCATCAAAATATTTTTATTTTTATCATCAGTGGACCTCCTATCAAGTTTGTTATATATTTGAACCTATAAAATAATTATGTAATGGTAAAATGCCACTTTTATCTGTTTATATGTTAGAGTTCACATAAGGTTTCCTTTGGGGAAAGGTTATGGTGATAACAATTTTAAAAAATCATTTGACCATGAGTTCTTTGTATGTGGAGATTCTCCCTCCATTTCCAGGCTTTGAAGATCTAAAAGTAAAATTATTAGCAGAGATGGTACAAATTCTATTTTCTCAAACAGAAGGTAGCCATGATGACTATATTCATTAGTAAATCTTCTCTTTTAAATAATACTATTATTTGTCTCTTCCTATGTATTTGTCTGTTTTTACAAGTTCAAACACAATTTTTAGGAATTTATAATACCAAGTGTATTTAATAAATTATTCCCTAAGTTATTACAGTGTCAGTGTTTTCTGGCCTTGGTATAAATTTTAACCAGTTGCTAGATCACAGCTAATCTGTTCCAGAGAAGTTTTAAAGTGCATGTATGAAAACCTTGTGGAGTTTATTATTGCCAGAAGAAATTTTTGTCATCCATTTATTGAAGGATTTTGTTTTTATTTTTTTTATTTTTTATTTTTTTAAATATTTTATTTATTTATTTGTCAGAGAGAGTGGGAGCGAGCACAGGCAGACAGAGAGGCAGGCAGAGGCAGAGGGAAAAGCAGGCTCCCTGCTGAGCAAGGAGCCCGATGTGGGACTCGAACCCAGGACCCTGGGATCATGACCTTAGCCGAAGGCAGCCTCTTAACCAACTGAGCCACCCAGGTGTCCCTTTCTTTGTTTTTAAAAGCTAGTTTACACTTCTTTTGGTTTTCTTTTCTGTTTCTTGTGGGACCTACCCATTTATTTTGCTTTTCTCAATCTAAGCACTGAAGCTGAATGGAATAAACAAAGTTTTACAAACTAACATTGATACTAAACATATTTAACTTTCCTCATATTTTTGAAATACAAAAGGTGACATGATTTCTGTATATATCTGCAGAATGATTTCTACTCAATAGTAAGTTAAAAAGGCAAGGGTCGGATAGCATAAATAGTGTATTACTTTTTATTTAAGATAGGAAAAAGAATATAAGTGATACGTCTTTGCTTATATTTAAAAAAAAAAGATAAACCTCAAAACTAATGAAAATGGTTTCTAGCAGGAAAGAGGAAGGGACAAGGATAAAAAGGTAGATTTCCTAAATGTACTTAGTTTGGGGGTGCCTAGGTGGCTCAGCCTGCCTCATTGCCTACTTGTGATCTCTGTCAAATAAATAAATAAAATCTTTTTTAAAAATTGTACTTAGTTTTGTCATTTTTATTTTGGAAACCTGTAAACATTTAACATAATTATAAAACAACACTAAGTCCAAAAGAGGAAAAATTAGCAGTCTAAAAATTGAAGCACACTAAAATGAAGCTAATTACATTATTGAGGTGTGGCATAATCATATGGAGAAGAATTACTTAAAGTGATTTTTTTGGTGGGGGGATACTCAGGTATCTCAGTCAGTTAACTGTCTGCCTTCGGCTCAGGTCATGATCCTAGCATCCTGGGATCAAGCCCTGCATCAGGCTCCCTGCTCACCCGGGGGTCTGCTCTTCCTCTGTGCTCTCTCAGTCTCTCTCTCTCTTTCTCGCACTTTCTCAAGTAAATAAAATCTTTTTTTTTTTTAAAGATTTTATTTATTTATTTGATAGACAGAGATCACACAAGCAGGCAGAGAGGCAGGCAGAGAGGGGAGGGGAGAAGCAGGCTCCCTGCCCAGCAGAGAGCCCGATGCGGGACTCGATCCCAGGACCCTGGGATCATGACCCAAGCCGAAGGCAGCGACTTAACCCACTGAGCCACCCAGGCGTCCCAAGTAAATAAAATCTTTAAAAAAAATTGAAGTGATTGTTAAAAGATTTCATTTATTTATATATTTATTTAGGGAGAATGTGAGTGGGGGAGGAGCAAAGGGCAGGGGGGGTGGGGAGAGAATCTTAAGCAGCTCCATGCCAGCATGGAATCCACTGTGGGGCTCCATCTCACAACCCTGAGATCATGACCTGAGCTAAAAATCAGGGGTCAGACACTTAACTGACTGAGCCACCCAGGCATCCCTAAAGTTATTTTTTAAGGCTGTGCATTTCCTAACAAGAAATAGCCTAAAAAGCAAAAAATTTAAAAAGCTGCTAAGGAATCTTAAATTGTTCTCAATAATTACAGCTTGTGTGAATGTGTGTATGAGAGAGATGTTAGGGTAAAATCACATAAGTAATGAAGTTAATGTCATAGGATTTATAGAGTAAGATTATATATACAAATATTAAATTGCAAAGTTAAATAACAATTTTATAATTCTCTATAAATTCTATGTGAATACATGGTAAAATATATAATTCTAGAAATAAGTTCTGTAACACTAAATTTGAATTGAAAATATTAGTATGAACTCATGATCTATTTTCTTCTTTAAAAAAACAAAGACAAAAATATTTTTTAGCCAAATATGGGACAACTTAAGCATTAATAAGGACAGTAACTAATGGATTAAAGTATATCTAATGTGGTTTTTTTTTAACTTATTTTTTTTAAAAACTCATTTATTTTAGAGAGAGAACAGGGGGAAGGAGCAGAGGGAGAGAGAAACTCAAGCAGACTCTGCTCTGAGCACAGAGCCCAACGTGGGGCTCAATCTCAAAACCCTGAGATTATCAATCTCAAAAACCTGAGCCAAAACCAAGTTGGATGTTGGAGCACCTGGGTGGCTCAGTCATTAAGCCTCTACCTTCAGCTCAGGTCATGATCCCAGAGTCCTGGGATCGAGCCCTACATCAGGCTCCCTACTCAGAGGGAAGCCTGCCTCTCTCTCTCTCACTCCCCCCGCTTGTGTTCCCTCTATCGCTGTGTCTCTCTCTATCAAATAAATAAATAAAATCTTTAAAGAAAAAAAAGAGTTGGATGTTTAACTGACTAAGCCACCAGGGTGCCTTCCTCCTTCTTTTGAAAAAAATTTACTTATGTATTTTACAGAGAGAGAGAATATGAGCAGGGGGAAGGGCAGGAAGAGAGGGAGAGGACGAGAAGCAATAAAAAATGAGAAATAGTGGGGTGCCTGGGTATCTCAGTCAGTTAAGCATTAGCACTCTTGATCTCTGCTCAGGTCTTGATCTCAGGGTCATGAGTTCAAGCCTTGTGTTGGGCTCTGTGCTGGGGGGGGGGGCTACCGAGAGCCTACTAGGAAAAAAAGAAATAGAGAAATATTTAATAGTCATACTCAATATAGATTTTCTCTTTTGATACAAAGTATGTATATAAACCCAAGTATTAAGTGATGTTCAAGAGATCAAAATCTGTGTGTTTTCGAACAACAAAGGTCTTGTAGCTAACTTGTGTTTTCTTCGAATGTATTGTAGTTGAAGCATCCTGTCCTAACGGCGATGAAACGATCGAAACTATCGAGGCTGCTGAGGCACTCCTCAATATGGATTCTCCTGGCCCGATGCTGGATGAAAAACGAATAAGTGAGTGGTCGTGTGCCATGATTGTTCATGTTAATATACTTGGAAGAGTCATTCTTGCCATCTTCCTCAGTTAAATGGCAAATACCAAGAGACCAGAGAACACGTTTGATATGTTTTGTGTCCCAAGCACATTTGAAGATACAGTACTAGTTGAGGGACACCGAGGTGGCTCAGTTGGTTAAGTGGCTGCCTTCAGCTCGGGTCATGAGCCCAGGGTCCTGGGATCAAGTCCCAAATCAGGCTCCTTGCTTGGCAGAGAGCCTGCTTCTCCTCTCCCTCCGCCTGCCACTCCCCCTACTTGTGCGCTTGCTCTCTCTCTCTCTGACAAATAAATAAAATCTTTAAAAAAAAAAAATACCAGTTGAGACACCTTTGCTAAAGTATTCAGTTAAATAAGACTTCTTTTTTTTTTTTTTAATTGAGGAGGGAGACCTTTAGGAATAAAAACTATTTAGTTGTCAAATATCAGATTAGGCAGAATTTATTCTCGTAACCTCTTTGGTGAAAGAAAGTATTAGAGCATTTATGGCCCAAACTATTATAATTTAATGATCTATATGAGTATTCATCAGTGAATAGGCAAAATTCATTGAAAAAATTTCCAACACCTCGTAGCAGAAAACTCCCTGCCACATTATTGATCTACTTTTAAATCCGTGTTTCTTTTGGACTTTTCTGACAAAGTGTCAAACTCGTAAATTAATCATTACTAAATGAATTTAAGATGTGGTTGAGTATTTTCTGTATGCACAGCAGTGCATTAAGCAATAATGTGATATACAAATGAACAGATCACTGTTTTTTTCCCCTCAAGTTTACAGATTAATTTTGAAGGTAGTTGTTTATGTAAAAGCCAAAAATAAAGGCCATGGGAGGGATAGCAAAGTGTTCTGGAAGAAAAGAGTACTCTGGCTAAGACTTTCAGAGACAGGGTGCCTGGGTGGCTCAGTTGGTTTAGCAACTGCCTTCGGCTCAGGTCATGATCCCGGAGTCCCGGGATCGAGTCCCTCATCAGGTTCCCAGCTCCATGGGGAGTGTGCTTCTCCCTCTGACCTTCTCCTCTCTCATGCTCTCTCTCACTCTCTCTCTGAAATAAATAAATAAAATCTTAAAAAAATTTAATTAAAAAAAAAAAAAAGACTTTCAGAGACAGGCTTAATGTAAGGAATGTTTTAACCTGAGCTATAAAAAACAAGCTTTTGTGGTTAGAGGAGATAAAGAGAATGGGTTGAGCCAAGGAGACAGACCTGTAAAAAAGAGTGAAATGTTTGAGATAAAAATGGTTTGGTATAGCTGAAGTATAAGGCAGGAGATGAGAGTAGAAAGGTAGGTTTGATCTAGATTGTGTGAGCTTCAGATGGCAGGCTGTGGAGTTTGGCTTGTTCTTACCATTTTTTTCCTCTATAAACTATGCAAAAGGTTAGTTTTATTTTTCTAATAATTTTCAGGGTATAAAGTTTTGTTTAGAAGAATTATATGGTCAAATCAGAGAGGTTTCAGAGAATAACTTCAGCAACAGTGGGAGAAGAATGGAGAAGAGAAATAAATAAGATAAATTGGTGATAGGAAGTCAAGAAAGAAGGGCATTGAATTAGTCCTGTCAAGCCTGTTGGACTTAGGGTGCCTAATTTCAGACAAAGGAAATAAAAAGGAAATAGATTTCAAGATTTTATTTCTGCTTTAATCCTCATAGAAACAAGAAATTATCTGATGAAATTAGTTTGATTTATAATACAAGTTTGATTATAATTAGTTGATTTTGTTTCCATTAGATAATAATATATTTAGTTCATCTGAAGATGACATTGTTGTTGCCCCAATCACCCATGTATCCGTCACATTAGATGGGATTCCTGAAGTGATGGAGACTCAGCATGTTCAAGAGACATATGCAAACTCACCAGGAGCATCATCACCAGAACAACCTAAAAGGAAGAAAGGTGGGTGGTTAATTTGTTTAGGGCAAACAGTCAAATTTTGATGTGGAATCTAAACATAATTTTTATTCAGGGGTATTTCTACACCAATTAAAACTTACATAACAAAAAATGAGGGTACAAAGCATAAATTAAAAGGTATATATCTTCATATTAGATTCATTAAAAAATCAGTTTATTTGGTATATCCTGCAGAAGTATCCAACTTTTTAAAGCCTCAATCTTTTATCTAAATCCTTTTGTCCAAACTCAGAAAGAGCTTGGGTAAGGGCACTTAGCTTCTAGCTTCCTTCCACAGGACATAGTTTGAAAACCACTAGCATTGGGATGCCTGGGTGGCTCAGTGGGGTATGCCGCTACCTTCGGCTCGGGTCATGATCCCAGCGTCCTGGGATTGAGTCCCGCATCCGGCTCTCTGCTCGGCAGGGAGCCTGCTCCTCCCCTCCCCTCTCTGCCTGCCTCTCTGCCTACTTGTGATCTCTGTCTGTCAAATAAATAAATAAAATCTTAAAAAAAAAAAAAAAAGAAAACCACTAGCATAGATTCCAATATAAGATTCCAGTGGGAAGGGGCACCTGGGTGGCTCAGCGGGTTAAAGCCGCTGCCTACGGCTTGGGTCATGATCCCAGGGTTGTGGGATCGAGCCTCGTGTCGGGCTCTCTGCTCTGCGGACAGCCTGCTTCCTCCTCTCTCTCTCTGCCTCTCTGCCTACTTGTGATCTCTGTCTATCAAATAAATAAATAAAATCTTTAAAAAAAAAAAAAAAGATTCCAGTGGGAAAAATAATGAGTTGGAAATCAGCAGGTAAGTGATTAAAGAAGAAAATACTAGGTTTTAAATAGGTTTAAATTTCAAGGGGAATTTTTCACTCTTCACTCATTAGGACCATATCTGCATTCTAAAGTCTGACACTCTTTCCATTTCATTGCCTTCTGATTCTCCTCCAGTTTGTGTAATATTTTGAATTTAAAATCTTGGTTAATCACCAGCCACCCAGTAACCTAACTTCACATGAAAGTAAAGGAAAGCCCAGGAAGCCAAAGTGAAGAGGAAAATGAAAACAAAATGAGCCGAGGCTGCCACATCTCTGAAGGGCTGAGATGGGTACTCCAGTCTGATTGCCCATGCAGAGGCCAAGGCTTGTGTCTTGGTCCAGTGCAAGATGAAGTTACTAGAGACTTCAGCCTGTCATTGAGATCCTTGAAAGGCTCTCCCCTCCTGGGAAAAACAGTGTACCCATTGGCACAGAACAGGTGTCAAGGAGGTTTATATTTTTCAGCTGGACCTCTGAGTGGAAAAATTCTTTCTGTGAGAGTTAATAATCTTAGGCTTACTTTAATCTAGGTTTATGATTAGATTTTAAATAATCACTGACTTCAGAAATTCCCAGCCAAGTAATTAACATAAAAGTGACCCCAGACTGCTGGCAATAACATTGGGGTACTAGGCAGAAGCTCTTGTATAAAACTGTTCTGGCCAGTGATACATTTAAACCGAGGCTGACAGGAGTTCCTCAAACAAAGCCCTGTTGAAGGTGAGCTCACATTGCAGTGTTACAGAATACAAAAGATAGAGAATCCCTGAATGAGGAGCAGAAGACATAGAAGATTCTAGCGTTCTCTAAGAACTTCAGATAATAGAATTATCAAATAGAAACGTTGAGTGACTGTGACTACAATTATTAAGGCAAAAGAAGGAAAAACAAGGTCAAAGAATGAGACTATTAGAAAATACCAGGTACAGCTTCCTCTTCTGGACAAGATGGAATAACAGAACCTGATTTGGCAACGATTTGGGGATATGGCAACAAAAAAAAAATTAGTGGGACTACATTAAACTAAAAGTCTTCTGCATAGGAAAAAAAACTATCAGCAAAATGAAAAGGCCACCTACAGAATGGGAAAAGATTATTTGCAAGCTATATATCTGATAAAGGGTTAGTGTCCAAAATATATAAGGAACTCCTACAACTCAATAGCAAAAAAGCCAAACAACCTGATTAAAAAATGGACAGAGAACCTGAATAGACATTTTTCTAATGAAGACCTACAGATGGCCAACAGGTACCTGAAAGAATATGCTCAACATCACTACTTGTCAGGAAAATGCAAATCGAAACCACAGTAAGCTATCACCTCACACCTGTCACAATGGCTATCATCAAAAAGGCAGGAGATAACAAGTGTTTGCAAGGATGTGGAAAAAAGGAACCCTTGTGCACTGTTGGCGGGAATGTAAATTGATACAGCCACTATGGAAAACAGTATGGA
The DNA here is from genome assembly GCA_003697995.1 of Taxidea taxus jeffersonii. Classification (NCBI taxonomy): domain Eukaryota; kingdom Metazoa; phylum Chordata; class Mammalia; order Carnivora; family Mustelidae; genus Taxidea; species Taxidea taxus. Next base: position 6,413 of record ML108810.1, on the reverse strand, counting down.
GTTTCCTCAAAATATTAAAAACAACAAACACCGTATGATCTAGTAGTCTTACTCCTGGCTACATATCCAGAAGAAATCAAAATAAGATATTGAAGAGATACGTGCACTCTCATGTTCATTGCAGCATTAAAAAACATAGGTGGACCTTGAGGGCATTATGTTAAGTGAAATAAGAGAAAGACAAATACTGTGTGCTATCACTTACATGTAGAATCTGAAATAGCCACGCTCATAGAGGCAGAGAGAGATGGTGATTGCTGGGGAGTTGAGGAAATGGGGAGATGTCAGTCAAAGGGTACAAACTTCCAGTTATAAAATGAGTAAGTTCTGGGGATCTAATATACAGGATGGTAACTTTGGTTAACAGTAATGTATTATATACTTGAAAGTTGCTAAGAAGGTAGATCTTAAGTGTTCACATCCAAAAAACCAAGTAGTTATTATGTGAGATGATGGTATGTTAACTAACCCTACTTTGGTAATCATTTTACATCATAGAAGTATATCAAATCATCATATTGTATAACTTAAAAATACATGATTATATGTCATCATATCTCAATAATGCTGGAAAAAAATTTTAATAAAGAAGCCCCCTGAACTTGGATTTACCCTCCTATTAAAACAACTAAAAATACAGACAAAGATGTATGAAACAGTGCCTCTAAAGACACCAGTCAACAAAAGCAGTGATCCCTGAGAAACAGAAAACAAATGAGGTGAGCCCTATGATGACCCCACCTTACTGCATGGAGAAAATTTTTTTTTTTTTTAACAAACAGTTTGGCAGTTTCTTAAAACATTTAATGCATACTTAACATGTGACCTAGCCATTCTTCTACTCAGTATTTACCCAAAAGAGATGAAGTTACACATTTATAGAAAAACATCTGTGTGAATGAATGTTCTTAGCAGTTTTATTTGTAGTAGCCCAAAACTTAAAACAACCTAAGTGCCTATCAACTGCTGTCTGGATAAACAGCTTTGTGGTGTATCTATGCAAGGAAATGGCACTCAGCAATAAAATAGAATGTGCTGTTGATACATACAACAAAAATGATGAATCTCAGCATAATTATGCTAAAGGAATTACCTTACACACCATATATATATATGTATATATATATGTATATATATATACATATATATATATGTTTCTCTTCATCTCAAGTTGTGGGAACTTCAAACTAACCTCTAATGACAAGATCTGTGAGTAATTGACTACCTTTGGATTGGGCAGAATGGGAAGGGTATAAGGATTACAGAAGGGTACAAAGTACTTTTGAGGGTCAAGAGTATGTTCACTATTTTGAACATAGTGATAGTTTCACAGGTCAGTACTTATGTTGGAAAATACCAAACTGTAGATTTTCAATATATGCAGTTTCATTTTATGTCTGTTATACTTCAGTAAAGCTATTTTTATTTTTTTTAATTTTATTTTTTTAATTTACTTGATAGAGATCACAAGTAGGCAGAGAAGCAGGCAGAGAGAGAGGAGGAAGCAGGCTCCCCGCTGAACAGAGAGCCCGATGTGGGGCTCGATCCCAGGACCTTGAGATCATGACCTAAGGTGAAGGCAGAGGCTTAACCCACTGAGCCACCCAGGTGCCCCAGTAAAGCTATTTTTAAAGTGAAGGACTAACATTCTAGTTAGGAAGACTGATGTGAAAGGAACCAAAGAGAACACATAATATATGGGTTAAACAGATTAGTCACTGTTTAAAAGAGAATTTGTGAGCTCTAATATAGACCTGATATAGAATAAAAAATATGAAAAAGTTTGAGATGTGAGGATTGAATGAAAAGGTCTACATGTTTAATCAAAGCTTCAGAGAAAGAGAATATGTAGAGTGAGGAAGAGACTGTATTCCAAGACAATGATTGAGAGTTTTCCAAAGTGACATAAATCTCAGCATGGTGAATCCTGAGTAGCATAACTGTCAAAGAAATCCAGGCCTAAATACATTATAGTAAAAATGCAAAACACCACCCTCCAGCCCCCTCCCAAAACAAACAAACAAAAAAGAAAATACCAGGGAAAAACTACATTACTTGAAGAGGATTGATTTTTAGATTGGCAGCTTAGAAGCTCCCAGTAGAGGCTGGAAGTGTTGGATATCTTCAAAGTATTGAGAAGAACTAACTGTCACCCAAAAATCCTATATCCAATTCATGTAGAACTCACATGAAGCCATGCCACCTGGTAAGGAATTGACTGGTAAGGAATATGATGGGAAGAGTGGATATTGGGTAGGTTTACCAACTGTCTCTGTCTTGACTAAAACTAGTGGTGAAAACAGTGGAAAGAAAAAAATGCTATTATCTATTAGAAAAAGTTGGTAAATAGAAGGCATAAAATAAGATGGTAGGAGGGATAGAAGCTAACTGAAGTCTTTGCTCCTAATATTTGTTATCATTGACACAGTCACCCAGAAGTATCTGCCTCATGAGTGGTTCTCTGCAGATGTCTTTAGTGATGGAAGTAGAGATACCTGGCTGATTAGGTTCTATACTGATGCATTAAGAGGGGCTTGAAGAGTGATCTTTTTGATCTACTTCTCACTGATTCTTATTCATCCTAATTTCAGAAGGGTTTTCCTGTTCGGTTTGGGGATGTGTTGTTACTAACCTTGTGATTTTAGCTCTAGAATTCTGTTCTTATAGGTTATTGCCTTATATTATCCTAACCCAGAATTCACTCTTGTGATCTGGACCAGATAGAGTCCACCCCAGGAATGTCGGGGTAAAGGGGCACCTGACTGGCTCAGGCAGTACAATATGAAACTCTTGATCTTGGGCCTTGACTTTGAGCACCGAATTCAGCAGAGAGGTTACTTAATTTAAAAAAAAAAAAAAAAAAAAAGAATGCTGGGGTAAAATACGCCAAGATATCCGTTTATAATCTTCATTGTTTTTCATGTACAGAATGCTAGTCTGTTCAGATAGCATGATCATCTCAATATAAATCCCAGGCAACATTGCCACCAACTTGTGCTTCTAGATAAATGGCCAGAAGATCACAAACCTTTAGAATAGTTGGTTGACCCAAACTAAGTCTGAACAAACTACAGTTAGCGTTGTTGAAGTGGACTTAGACATTGAATGGCACATAACTATAAAGTTTGTTTTGCTGTGAATTAAAAGAATAGAAAAATGAGAGGTTTCAAAATACATGGGAAAATAAAAGTTGACTATGTATAGTTCACCAGAATTTTGCCTCATGCATTTTTTTTATCTCTAGAATTTGAGGAAGTTTCTAGTATTTAAGAACTATCTGTATGCAGATGGGAAAAAAGCTGAAAATTGATTTCTCCTACGGTAAAATGCGTATATAACCAACAAACAGATAAACCTGTTTTTTGAGCCCAAGTCTTATCAATATCAAGAATTTTCCCCCCGGGGGCCTGGGTGGCTCAGTGGGTTAAAGCCTCTGCCTTTGGCTCAGGTCATGATTTCAGGGTCCTGGGATCAAGCCCCACATGGGGCACATCGGCCTCTCTGCTCAGCAGGGAGCCTGCTTCCTCCTCTCTGTCTGCCTACTTGTGATCTCTGTCTGTCAAATAAATAAATAAAAATCTTTAAAAAAGAATATTACCCAATTTTAAGGAAGCCATGTCAGTTTTGTTACATCAAAATGTTTCAAACTTAACTTCATTTTTATAAATGAGCCGACGTGTCATTTCCTACATAAAATTGTTTGTGATCTTACCTGTACTAATGATAAATTTTCACTGAAGTTCTTTTCTTTTTGAGTAAACAGCATTTTAAGAAACCAGTATGTATAATATTGTGTATGTGTATAAAGTATTTGGCTTTTGAGATTTAGGATAAATGACCAAATAACATTTATAAACAGCTAAATTGTCCATTTTATCTCACTTTTGATGGCAAATCCTTACGCAGAGCTGTTCTGTTTTCAGGGAGAAAAACAAAACCTCCACGACCAGATTCCCCAGCCACTACGCCAAACATATCTGTGAAGAAGAAAAACAAAGATGGTAAGGGTAAGTACAATAATTCCCTTATAATACTTACAGGTCAAATAACAGTTAGATTGCTTTAAAATACCTTCATATCATAAGTAAAATCAATCAGCTCTCTTGAATTATTGAAGTGGATCTTCTTGCTGCCAAATGCTTATAAGGTATAGTTGGGGGATGCCTGAGTGGCTCAGTCGGTTAAGCATCTGTGTTCAGCTCAGGTCATAATCCCAGGGTCCTGGGATCCAGTGCCACGTTGGGCTCTGTGCTCAGTGGGGAGCTTGTTTGTTCCTCTGCCTCTGCCTGCAGCTCCCCTTGCTTGTGTTCTCTCTCTCTCTCTCTCTGACAAATAAATAAATAAATATATATATATTTTATATATATAAAGGTATAGTTGGCACTTTCTATAAATAGAGACTGATAATATGGAGCCCAAGAAATCCATTTAAGAGATTTCTTTATATACCTGTCAAAATAATCCGTCCTTTAATATTGAGCCTTTTGGAAGAGTTCAGCCAGGTTAGCTTTTCAGTTCATAGACACTTTATAACATTGTTTTGGAGTTCTGCTATTTTCATAATTGCTGCCCAAATTTGAGGAAAATTGTTAAGGCCAATCCACTGGCTCTGATATAAAGAGAACAACTGTTGAAAGGTTTTGTACAACACTTCTTCATTGGTTCTTTCATGTGATAGCTCTTAAAGAGGTAGGAAAAAAGTAATCTCAAAGTGCTTTCTTTTCAAGTCATCATAAATCTAATTGCCAATATTGATCCATCCAGACATCTGATGTGGAACTAATAAAAAGACCTATATTAGACCCTAAAAATTATCACCAGTGCCAACCAACTTGCATAATATTTTTGTATGATTATAGAGGGAACTTATAAAACTTAGTTGTGTTTACTTTTGGTCTTTTCCAGTGAAATTTTGGTCAGTTAAACAGAAATTGCTTTTGTTTCAGGAAACACAATTTATCTCTGGGAGTTTTTACTGGCACTGCTCCAGGACAAAGCTACTTGTCCTAAATATATCAAATGGACTCAGCGAGAAAAAGGCATTTTTAAACTGGTAGATTCTAAAGCTGTATCCAGGTTGTGGGGGAAGCACAAAAACAAACCCGACATGAATTACGAGACCATGGGAAGAGCTCTCAGGTATGTGAAATTTTTTGTCGTTCATTGTGTTAAGAATATTGTTTCCTAAATACTAAAAAGTTAGGTAACTTCTAAAAAGGTAGAGGATTACAGAAATGTTGAATTTTATTATTGAAGAGCTAAAACCATGCAACTTACAGAAATCAATTCATATTTAAATTGAAATCCTGTTCTTATCTGGGAAAATGTTTTTCTTAAAAAAAATCTTCATGCAAACAACAACTTTACTTGTAAAGGGATTAGAAAATGTGAACTATCATCAGGAATCATAACTTGATCATGGGGATCATATGTTTTGAGCCCTTAAGCTCGAATTCAGCACAAAATTAACAAGTAGCAGTAATCAGATACTTAATAAGAGGATGCATTTTTTAAACGTAAATATCAGGTATGATCTGTATTATGTTGGAATAAATGCTTCAAGAATAATATTAGACATTTTGAGCATTTTGAACTAGGTAGGTTATCATTTTATTCCTAAGGTCACTTTTAGTGTGTTTTTCTGTGATCAGGTTATCTATTCTTAAAGGTATGCATCTGTTTGAGAAAGAGTTATTAGATAACCTTCTTAAACTAGAACCATTTAGTTACAGTTTGTGTGTATTTGTTGTTTTTTTAACTCATACTTTTTAGATTCTTGATCAAATTAAAATCAGTGACAACAATTGAATCACTTCTGATTGTACATCATTAAATTTTATATGGAAAACTGAATTAGATTCACTGAATCAAATTTAAACTGGTAGGAACATTATAATAAACGACGGAAGGGAAATAAACTATTGAGGTTTGTAGTAGATTTGATTATTCTGGCAAATTGGAAGAAGGGGAGACAAAGGAAGAAAAGTGAATGACTAGGATAATCCATGTATTCTATCAACAATCCTCTCATCAGAATTGCTTTTAGGTTTAATTGATAATAAGGATTTTTCTTTATCTGTGAGTTTATGCATTTTACATTTATATAGAAATAAAGTTTAATTATACTATCTTATATAAAATAACTATGTTTCATTTTGAAATTCTTCTCCCACTTGTTTCCAACTTTAAACCTTTGTTTATGATTAAGGAACTTTAATTTTGTTGAACATAATTTTAATTTATGTTTAACCAAATAAAGTATTGTTAAAATTGTCTGCTTTACATAGGTACTATTACCAAAGGGGTATCTTAGCAAAAGTAGAAGGTCAACGCTTGGTGTATCAGTTTAAGGAAATGCCGAAAGATCTTATTTATATAGACGATGAGGACCCAGGTTCCAGCATAGAGTCTGC
>ML108809.1:93202-119462 GCA_003697995.1 Taxidea taxus jeffersonii | reverse complement strand
TTTTTTTTTGTAGTTTCAGATAATTATATTTTTCAATTCTAAAATTTCTGTTTGTTTCTTCTTTATGTCTTTTTGTTTGCTGAAACTTTTTTTTTTTTGTTCAAGTGTGTTCATAATTGCTCACTAAACATGGTGGTGGCTGCTCTAACATCTTTTTTTTTTTTCACTTTATTTAAGCTTTATTTAAACATATGATGTAACCCCACCACCCTCTCCCAACCCCTCTTCCCCCCACCCCCCTCAGTTTGTTTTATGACATTAAGAGTCTCTTTTGGTTTGTCTCCCTCCCGATCCCATCTTCTTTCATTTTTACTTTTCCTACCACCTTAACTCCCACCCCCGTTGCATCTCCACTTCCTCATATCAGGGAGATCATGTGGTAGTTGTCTTTCTCCAGTTGACTTATTTCGCTAAGCATAATACGCTCTAGTTCTTAAAAAAGTTCTCATATCTCTCTTTCTTTGGTGTTACGTTCTATTGCTTGACCTCTTTCCAGACAGTCTTTCTGTTTGCTTTTTTTTTTTGTATGGCGAGTGATTTTTTAAAAAAAGATTTTATTTATTTATTTGATGGAGAGAGAGAGAGAGAGAGAGAGAGAGATCACGAGCAGGAAGAGCAGCAGAGGGAGTGGGAGAAGCAGGCTCCTCACTGAGCAGGGAGCCTGATGCAGGACTTGATCCCAGGACCCTGCGATCATGACCTGAGCCGAAGGTAGATGCTTAACTGATTGAGTCACCCAGGTGCCCCTGCTGAGTGATTTTTTTGACTCAAACCTGGGCATTTTGGGGTATTATAAGACTGTGGATCTTATTTAAAATTTGTTATAGCAGGTGTAGTGGGTTGAGTAGTGTGTACACCAGGAATACTCCTGTTTGCCTGGAAGCTCAGGTGGTGACCTTCTTTGGGAATAAGATCTTTGCAGATGTCATTAGTTAAGAGTCTTGAGATGAAATCGTCCAGGATTTGGGATGGCCCCTAAATCCAGTGACTGGTGTCCTTATCAATAGAGGAGAGGATACAAAGAAATACACAGAAGAAAGTGATGGGAAGACAGGGCCAGGCATTAGAGTTATGTTATCATAAGCTGTAGAACATCTGCAGCCACCAGAGGCCAGAAGAAGTGAGGAAGGGTTATCTCCTAGAGTCTTCACAGTGAGTGTGGCCCTGCCAGCAGCTTAGTTTGACATTTCTTTCTTTCTTTTTTCTTTTTCTTTTTTTTTTTAGTTCTATTTTTGTTTTGTTTTGTTTTACCAGCAAAATAGGTTTATTTAGGAATAGTAGAGGAATTGCAGTTAGGGATATTCAAGGAATGGAAAAGCATAGGCAAGTCAGGGGAGGAATGTTACTTTATGGAGAAAAGGAGGAAGTTGGGAGGGGCTGCTTTGTATGAAAGTCCATTGGAAGAAATGGAGAGTTCAGGGTGATGACAGTTCCTTATTGGCTGAGTTGTGGTATTTTCTTATTTGCTGAGCTTGTTGTTGGGCAAGGAGAAATTCTTCCTCCTGGGGGAGTAACATAGCCTTCTTCCTGTTAGGAATCAAGGTAAGTCTCTTCCTTTTGGGGTCTGCAATTAATGAATGGTGGGGTGCAAAACTTCTACAGGTCTCTCCCCCCATTTAAAAATTATTTAAATCATTTTTTAATGATTTATTTATTTATTTTAGAGAGAGTGAGCACAGGGGGCACTGGTGTTATATGTAACTAACTGAACATAAGTTCTGTTTTTTAAAATTCTAACTCCAGTGTAGTTAACAGAGAGTTTTATAATATTTTCAGGTATATAATATAGTGACTCGATACTTTCACATGTCACTAGTGCTTATCACAACAAATGTACTCCTTAGTGCCATCACCTGTTTCCCCATCCCCCATCTACCTCCCTGCCAGTAATCATCTATTAATTATGGAGTCTGTTTCTTGGTTTGTCTCTCTCTTTTTCTTTTCTTTGCTCACTTGTTTTGTTTCTTAAATTCCACATTGGAGTGAGATCATATGGTATTGTCTTTCTCTAACTAACTTGTTTTGCTTAGTGTTATACTCTCTGGATCCATCCATGGTCCTGCAAATAGCAAGATTTCATTCTTTTTTATGGCTGAGTGATATTCCATGGTTTCACATTTCTGGCCCTAGAAGTGTGAGGGAATAAATCCTTGTTTTTTTTTTAATTTAAGATTTATTTATTTTAGATAGAGAAAGCACACAAGCAAGAGGGGCAGGGAGAGGAGCCAGACATGGGGCTTGATCTCATGACCCTGAGATCACGACCTGGGCTGAAACCAAGAGTCAGATGCTTATCCAACTGTGCCATCAGGTGCCCCAAATTCCTGTGTTTTTTTTTTTTTTTTAAGCCACCACATTTGTGGTAATTTTTTATGGTTGTTCTAGGAAACAAGGTAGAATGCCTTCCTCTGGCACTGCTCTGGCGGGGGAAGGAGTGGGATGCCCCTGTGTAACTGCCAGATGAGTGTAGGCGTCCTGGGCTCCTACTTAGTCTTTGTTGGCCCCCAAGGGGAGAAATCCTTCATATTATTACATATTGGGATTAGGGGTTCTATACTAAGCTTCCACTGATTCCCTTTGGCCGGGAGGGTCCAGGGTCCCTCATGAATGCTCCCCACATGACTTCTTCTGATAGCATGCAGAAGGTGGCCTCATTACTGGGCAGTAGCAGGAGTCTTGCGCCTATCAAGTGTCCTCTGGCACCACCCCAGCAGAGGCCGGTGCCTCATTGCTGCGGGGGTAGGAGTAGAGGTCCAGTGTGATCTCCCCAACACTACGTGTTCTCTGACCTATGGCTTCTGGCCTTCTCTCAGGCGAAAGGGGCAGAGGGTTGGGGTGTGTCCTTAAGGTCTATCCAGGGGATTTGCTGGTGTGGATGAAGCCTCAGGTTTTCTGTGGTGTTTGGCTGGAGTAGAGTGGTTACTACCTAAGTTTTTTGATCTGCGAGGCTGTCCTTTTCCTCATCCTGTGACTAGATAAAACAGGCTTTTCTCAGGCATTTTTGTTCATGCCTATTGGGATTCTGGGTTGCTGACTTGCTGGGCTCCAAATTTGGAAAGCAGAAAGCAAAAGAAAACCCAGGGACCTTCCTCCTATGTTATTCTTTGGGTCCTGCAGTCCCTAGATAGTACACTTTCTTGTCTCTCTTTGTCATCATCGCCTTCTCTTTTATCTATTGTGACCAGAGATTTTAGTTGCACTCTGTGTGAGGAATGGGCAAAGATAAATCTACTGTATATTCCCCAAAGTCAAAGTCCTTTGGTGCCTTTTTAAGATTCCTCATACCTTTACTTTTGCTAGGTTGTAGAATTTATATTCTAAGCCCTTTCTTGGTGAGTATCATCCTCTGGCCTTACAGAGATCTAGGGAATCCTGTTAGGTTGCCCTTTAATTGTGACCCCATAGACTAATCAAGTCTCCCAGATTTAAAAGGGCCGTGAACATTAATGCAATTTTGGTCAGAAATTTTCTTTGTCCTTTGCCTTTACTTGTGAATTAGCCACTTGAGTCATTGCTTTAAGGAGTAAGGAAAATGGATGGTAATTCACTTTTCTTTTCTTTTTTTTTTTTTTTTTAAAGAGAGCCTTCATTTTAGAATTTTCTGAACCATAGAATTTTTCAAAAAAAAAAAAACTAGTCCTTTCAGTGTGAATAAAATGCTTTTCAGCTTACATGAATGTTTTCATGAATACGGATTTTAAAATCAACAGTTACTTATTGAAATCCTGGTTTGTGAAAAGCAGTGGGCCCGGGCCCTCCTTCTCCATGCTTTTCTCCTACCAAGAAAGGCTACTACCATAGGATCTCTCCTTTCCCAGTTTTATTCTCACCTTGTTATCTAATATCCTTGCTTTATTGCCATTTTTCTGTCCTCTGAGTTCCTACTCTGCTCTTGAGCATGATTTAAGCTTTCCTAGGATGAACATTTGGGAAATAGCTGAATTCCAGTAATCCTTTATGCACCATACGTAGTTGTTTGATTAGGAATTCATTTATGTTCCTTGACTTGGAAACATTGCTTTTAGACCAAGGGCTATGTTTTCTGTTTCTTTTCTGACTTTGGGGATGATTAAAAAAAAAAAAAAAGTACAGTCCCAATAATTGATTGTGTAATGAATTAATGAGTGACATCAAGAGAATCTGGCTTAGGGGATAGTAATGAAGACTGAGAATTATGGTTTCTTTCCATTAGACTGTGTCCATTTACCCACCCAGTGAATAGAAGGAGGCCTGCTGTGTGTGAGGCTGCTTACTAAGCATTGTAGAGATTTTGAAAATGAATAAGAGACAGAGTGACATGGTGGTTAGAAGCTTGAACTTGAGAGTCAGGAAGAGTTGACTTTAGATCTCTGACCTGTTCCACCCTGGCCGTGTCACTTTGTGAAATTTAGTTTTTCTGAGCTTTGATTTCTTCATCTCTATGTTCGTTATGATGAGCCAATGACATATAACAGATGTATGGATACCGGCATAAGGAGGTACTCAATTTATGTAGGTACTAACAAATCATGCTGCCTGCCTTGAAGGAGTTTTTATTATGGTAGAGAAGAAAATATCCTTCTGTTCAAAGTAATTAGAACATTTTTAGAACTTACCCCGTGAGCCACATATTGTGAATTCAGAGGAGAACGCTCACTTCAAACTGGCAATGGGCTGTGTATCTTAGACTTCGTGTACTGCTGTACCCCAGTCTGGGGGTGCACAGGAAAATGATCTTCACGAAATTAGAAGGGGAGTTGGGGGTCCAGCATAAAAGGTGGGCTTTAAGAATCTTCTTGGTATGCTGGACGTTTTTAAGTTACCCCCTCCAGCATCCCAGATCTCATCTCCAGCCCTGGAGAGTGACTTTATGAATTGGCAGGCTGAGCTTTAGGGTGCACACCAATGGGGTCCTTAGCTGGAATGGCTGTGGTTTGACTGGGCCAATGGAAGACAGTCCAAGAGAATGGAGAAGGGAGGAGAGTGAGAGCAAAATATTCATTCTCCCAGGTTCCTCCTTGGCTGCATGCCTCCTCTGCAGGGAGCAAGTCTTGCCAGACTCCCCTGTCCAGACCACTGTCCTTTCTAGCTACCAGTAATGGCTCCTTCCCGTGTATATCCCAGCCTGCTGCGGTCACAGCTAACTCCAGGATCCTGTACTATTCCTTGCTGTTTCCCTCAGTTTCTTGTGCTCTTTCCTCCCAAGGCTCTAAGTGATGCCCTGGTCTTCGTAGAAATTATTCTTGCTTCTGCCTCTCCTCACAGGATAGCTGCCTCATGGTGGATTAATCCAAACATCATTCAGGGCCTTTTTGAGCTCAGAAAAACGTGGATTAAAGGGGCCTTGGTGGATTTTCATGGATGAACGAATGATGAGAAGGGGAAGGGAAAGTTGGAGAACTTTTTTTTTTTTCCTCTGCTTTCACCAGGGAAATTTGTGCCAACTTTTTCAGTGCCAGTGGGTTCTTAAGCTTCTTCTCTTTCAGAGAAATACATCTCTTTCTCTAGAATGTGACCAGCAGGCCCTGCAGTTGCTGCTGCTTGCAGAGCTTTTAATCACCTGTGTGAACGTCTGATAGGGCTGTGAAATATGGGCCCTGAAGGCCTCTGAACTGCCTTTTCCCTTCCTCAAATGGTGAATAATCATTGAACCGCTCCACAGTTTCTGATACGAAGTTCAAATCAAGCCATGAAAAAACCCATATTTCACAAGGTAGCATATTTTTGGTTCCTGGCAGTAAATTTTCCTCACTCTCCCCGTGCCGTGGGACACATTTGGAAAGGTCAGTTTGGCACTGTGTAAATTAACCAGAGGACCAGTGGAGTTGAATGAAATCTGTTGTAAATGTGTATTGATGGGCAGAGCAGCAGGGCGGGGGGCCTGGCTTGTGAGGCAGCGTGATTTGGGCAAAAAAAGCAGAATTGTAACAGGGGCCTTGGAGTCACTGTTGTGGTCATGCTGAGTAATCGCTGGAGTGGCATGATGAAGCAGTGGAAGGAAGACTTTTTCCAAAGCTTCCCTGGGGAGGGGAGTATTGTATTTCTGCCAGGGATCCAGCTGATAGTTCAGTGTCATGTGACCATATCACCTCTAGTGTGAGCTTTGCCGCCATGTTGCATAAAGCCAGAGGGCGCTGTTCCCATCATCCTCCATGGGAAGGGAGCCCCCTGGTGTGGTGCAGCATCTGGGCTGTGCCACCCACTCTTGGAGGGTGGGCCTGGGTCTGTAACCCTGTGGGTCTAGAAGGGGCAGCATAGTCCAGTGGCCAAGAATGAGAGCTCTGAGGTCCAACAGACCTGGATGGAAACCAGATCTTGTACTTGGCAGCTGTGCGATCTGGAGCAAGTCTTTTACATTTTTCTGAACCCCGGGGTCTTCACTCTAAGAATAGTGTTAACAACACCTCCGTGTGTGGTCTTGATGAAATCAGATAGTGTAAGAGAGGCACTTTGCTCAGCACGATAAGCAATTCCAGACTGTTAGCTATGACTGATCTTATTATTGAAAATGTAGGCCCTTTCTGGGATCCCCGACCCCAAAATGGCCAGAAATGGCAATGATTAATAGGAGAGCGCAGAAAGGAATCCTGCTCTGAGTTCTTAGTCCATGCTTGACTCCTTTTCCTCCCTCTGTCATGAGACATCATCGGTGAGCACAGGGGAGCAGATCTTTTCTACAATTAATAACTTAATCAACCCGTTCATTCATTTCTTCAAAGTCTTAATCGAGCACCACCTCCTTCTCAGTACCCTCTCAGGTTCTGCAGAGCAGCAGTGAACAGAGAAGCCAGTAAACTCATCACATCTGAAGCTCTTTACACAGCCCCTACTTCTTGCTTGAGCAATGTATTTACTCACTGTCTTCCACATCCCTGCTCTCATTCTGCCCGCAGGGAGCCAGCTGATTAAGAGGGAGAGAGGGAGGGAGAGAAAGGGAGGGAGGGAGGGAGGGGGGAAGGGGCATAGGGAAGGAGAAGATGAGGTGGGAGGGAGAGAGAAATGAAGGAAGGGGGGCGGGAACACTTAGCGAAGATTTCTTATGGGTAGTAAAGCTAGAACTGTTACTCAAGGCCTTGATTGCTCCCTGGAGAGACTGCTGCCCACAAGCAGTCCCATCAGCCTCCTGCAGTCTGTGACACCAGCAGTCAGTCAATCAGCACCAATTAATTGCATACCTCCTATGTGCCAGGCACTGTGCTGGGCACAGGGAGGACTGTGGTGACCGCATCAGAAATGTAGTTTAGCAGTGCACACAGACATTGAAGAGGGTTTGAAAGCAGCCTCTTTAGTAATAGCAAATGTGCCAAGAAGTACAGAATGCCACGGCACTTACACTAGGAAGGAACAGTCAGGGGAGGCTTTCCTGAGGAAGTGATCTTGTAACCCGACACTTGAAGGATGCCTGGGAGTAGCAGGTGAAGGGCAGGTAGAGGGAGAGAAGCTTCTGAGATTTCTTTTTTTTTTAATAATTTTTTTAAAATTTTTATTTATTTATTTGACAGATCACAAGTAGGCAGAGAGGCAGGCAGAGAGAGAGGAAGGGAAGCAGGCTCCCCGCCGAGCAGAGAGCCCGATATGGGGCTCGATCTCAGGACCCTGAGACCATGACCTGAGGCTTAACCCACTGAGCCACCCAGGCACCCCAGCTTCTGAGATTTCTAACCGTTCCTAAAAGAATAAATATGTATAGCTGTTTTTCAAAGCAGTCCTTTCCCACTTAAGGGTCTGGCACGAATCCTGATGCTTGGTTGGCTCAGTAATTATTTGTCAGATGACAGAGTGAATGGATGGATGAATCATTGAATGAGTGAATGCACGAGTGAATAAAATCCTCGAGTAGAAAAAACCCTAGAAGATTCTCTGGATTAGGATAATTGGGATCTCAATATGTTGAGGGGGGAGAAATTCTTCACTATCTTTACTTCGTGGTCCTCTTCTTGCTGCTTTGTGGCTTCTGTAATATCTCTCTCCAATGCTTCCTCCCCTTGTCACTGGACATGAATACCTCCTCCTGGTACACGGCACTTACCTGCTGCAGGATGTGATCTCATTCTTTTTTTTTTTTTAAGGATTTTATTTTATATTATTTTTTAAAGATTTTTATCTATTTATTTGACAGAGAGAGACAGTAAGAGAGGGAGAAGCAGGCTTCCCAAGGAGCGGGGAGCCTGGTGTGGGGCTCGATCCCAGGATGCTGGGATCATGACCTGAGCCGAAGGCAGACACTCAATGACTGAGCCACCCAGGTACCCCTGTGATATCATTCTTCAGCAGTGTCTCCGCCCTGACATTCTTGTATGTTGAAGAGGAGGAAGCAAGAACTTCTGAAAAAAATGGGCTTTTTGAAGTTAGTTGTGGATCACCAGCCCATCGGAAGAAACTTGTGTACACGACACCGCTATTGGAAGCTTTGAAAATCAATGTCAGTGATGCGCCATATAACGAGACTCTGCCTTTGGGTCCAAGCACTGGCTGGTTTGTGTTGATCTACTTATTGTAGGCCAAGTTGGAAGGCTATGAAAAATCACCCCATATGGTACCTCGTTTATACAATATGGATCCTAGTGGAGCTTTGAGAGCAGTATTAATAATAGCATCTGATGGCTTATTGGCCATGTGGAGCCCAATTACAGGACTTGACAGTACAAGGTATATATTAATGACTTACTAGGGCAGATCTGGCTGGTAATTGATCACAAATGAGGCACACTTGCTTGCATCCAGGCAAAATAAGATTTTGAAACTCTTTTAGCCAGCCCTATGTGAATGCCTTAGGAGAAGTGACCTGCTAAATGGTTGGTGAATATTTCATGGAGAACATTTTACAGTGCCCACTTGACTGAATTTTTTTTTTTTTTTTAAAGAAAGTCTCAGTTTGCAGTTGCCTTTGGTGTTCCAAAGTCTTGAGTTTAGGATTGCCCCAGAGTAGATGCATACATTACTGGCTTTATCCTGCCATTCGTGGCAACAGAGCCATGTTCAAATGACTGAGAACTGAGAATGTTTTCCTGGGACACTTGAGTGACTGGCAAGCTTCGTACTGGGTTCATGGAGACAAAACATAGTTTACAAATATTTCCCAAATGTCACACAAAAAAAGAACTATTTCAAGTACCTGTGTGGCTGCCACTGATGTGTCAGTGAAATATTTTCCTTTCTTTTACACCCTAAATTAAATCAATGTGGGCTTTACGAAAGATGTTGTGGGTAGGTGTTCTAGAAAAATGCTCTGAATCTGTTTTACAAATTTCGAATTTCCATCTGACCCTTTTCCTTTTATATATTAGTGATTTTCACCTAATTGAATCAGATGTCACAGATGACACGTGTTCATTCTGAATTTGAACTTCAGATCCCCTAGAAGGCATTTTCTCGGTAATGCTTAGCAAAATGATACCTATCAAATCGCTGGTGTAGGTAGAATTTAATTCACTCTATCCGCTGCCATTGTCATGCGACTTAACTTTAAAAAAAGTGATTTTCCTCAAGACTTCATAATTCCTTTTACATTCTTTTTCTATTGAATGAATTTCACAAACTCTTTAAAGAGAAAAGACTGGGTGAGAGCCATTCTTCACAAGATGACAGGGAAGCGAGCCCGTTGTGTACCCCCTCCTTTCCCAGCCATCCCTGCCTGCCTTTCACCTGCCAGCCAACATCGGCCATGTTCCATGACACCTGCCCGGCTGAGGCTAGCTCGCAGAGCACACGGAAGGAAGGAGAACGAAAGGCACTAGCAGGAGATAGGAGAAGGGGAGGGAAATAGAGACAAAGACAGAGAAGATAAAATAAGAGGAGAAAAAAAACAGAGGGAAGAAATAACAATGAAGGTGGAAGAGAAACCAAGACAGGGGCACAACTGGGAGAAGCCAGGGAAGCGGGACTCCCTTGACCCCCATCTGCTCAGTCAAAGCCTTGACCGACTGCTCAGCTTGCATTTGTTTTTCCCTTTTCTGATCTCTGTAGAGCAGTACTCCTTAACGACTGGTGATGCTTTTTTCCATGTGAGGACATTTGGCAATGCCTGGAGATATTTTTGATTGCCAAATTGTGTGTGTGGGGGGGCGTGTTATCGTGGTAGAAAACGGGTGTGCTGGATTAGTAGTGTTTGCAAAATCCATGTCTACCTGGAATCTGTGAATGTGATCTTACTGGAAATAAGGTAGGTTTCCAGATGTAATTGACTTAAGATGAGCTCATGCAGGATTAGAGTGGGCCCTGATTTGGTAGCTGGTATCCTTATAAGAAGAGGGAATTAGGGATGTAGAGACAGACACAGAGGAAAAAGAGCCATGTGAAGACAGAGGTGCAGACTGAAGATAAGGCTACCACAAGCCCGGCGACCGCAGATTGCTGGGAACCACCAGGAGCTGGAAGATACTAGGAAGAATTCTGTGCTAGAAACTTTGCAGGGAGCATGACCTGCTGATACCTTGATTTCAGACTTCTAGCATCAAGATCTGTGAGAGAATCCATTCCTATTGTGCTAGGCCACCCAGTCTGTGGCACTCTGTGATGATAGTAGCCCTAGGGATGTTGCTGAATACCCCACAGTGTACAAGCCAGCCCACCATGGCAATGCATTTTATGGCCCCACTATTGATTGTGTCAAGACTGAGAAACCACTGGAGAGCTTAGGGATGTAGATTGTAAAATTTAACACTTTGTTATATATGTTTTGAGTCAGTCTCTATGCTTGCGAATTTTTTTATCTGATTCCTATGTGTTAAGTTAACTTTTTGCACCTTTGTGTGTCCATAGAACACCTAAGTTGTGAACTCTTAGATTGTAGGGGGCATGCATTTGGTTCTTTGATTCCTTTACAGCTAATTGATATGCATTTAGTAGGAGCTTAGTAAATGCTTCTTGGACAAATGAACGATGACTTTCAGCACATGATCCACTTATGGTGGCACTTGTGCCCATTTATGTCAGTAGAACACATTGAGAGGATTGAGGCTGTTCTTTCCCAAGTTGTGATCAACATCCCTTAAATCTGACAATCCCGGTGGAAACTGCCAACCCCGCAAGGAAGGCTTGATGTGAATGAGACGTAGAGGAAGTGTGGTCTCATGGGGAGAGCTCTGGAGTGGACTCTTTGGGAATCTCGTATTCTCTCTGAGCTTAAAATTTCCCATCTGCAAATGAGAAGAATGATACCTCATATGTAGTGTTATTAGAGTCAAACAGGCTACAACATAAGAAATGTGACAAAGGTACTAAGGTTATCTTTTTTATCCGTGGAAAAGCTGGAATGAGCCCCAAGAGGTGTAAATATATGCATGGTGAGGCTGTTGGGTTTTTGTTTGAGTTTTGGAAGAAGGAAACACGGAAGAGGAAGCAATATATAGTGTCGAGTACTTCCTGTGTGCCAGGACTTTCTCCATTTTCTTATTTAATTGTTAGGACAAAACAATGAGGTAGCATTTGCTGTTCTCACTTTGGAACAAGGGAACTAAGATTGCAAAACAGTGACAGATCAGGTTTGAATTTTAGGCCTATGATATTTCAACTGTGCCTAATGCCTGCCAAGCTTCTGTGAGAGGTTCTGAGTGGTTGTTTGTTAAGTCAAAGGAAAGCAATGGGCCCAGAGAGTGCGGAAACAGAAGATAGCATACGGAGATAGCATCATGTGAGCCTGTGCTTGTAAGGTGTTTTCTCTTTAGGAAGACAACATTCCTAGCCCGTTCTTGCCAGACCATGTATCTGGGCTCTTTTTTTCCCTAAGAGTAGAAGTAAGTTGGTGCTGACCTCTGCTTGGTCTCTAGCACACAACAGCAGTATGTTAGGTGAAGGGTAAGAGCGTCATCTGCCACCATGGGGTAGAGACAATGATGGGCCGTGATCTTAGGAGTTCCAGAGGGCACTCTACTGGGTTGATGGTCATGGAAAAAATAGCTCTCAGAGTGAAGGCCTGACAAGGGCAAGGTCTGGGGAAAAGATACAGGGTAATAAGAGGCAATCCAGAAGAAGATTCCTAAGATGCTCATATTAGGGATTTATACCTGGCAACTTCTCTGTGAAAATGTCCATGTCTCGGTGGGCCATGTCCTGATAGAAAAAAATATATGGATCCATGGGCAAGTTTTTAGCAGAACATTTCATAGAAAAAATAAATAAGTGCATTTAAGTGATACCCAAGTGAATAATTTTTGTATATTGTATTAGTCAACTTGCACTGTCATAATAAAATACCAATGATTAGTGGCTTAAACAACAGGTATTTAATTTCTCACTATTCTGGAGGCCAGCAGCCCCTGATCAAGGTGCCCACACAAATTCACTCTTTGGTGAGAGTGCTCTTTCTGGCTTGTAGGATGCCCACCCCCCACTCCTGTGTCCACATGTGGCCTTTCCTCTGTGCTCATGCTGTCTCTTCCTCTTCTTACAAGGACACCAGTCCTATTGGATTAGTGCCCTGCCCTAGTGACCTCGTTTAATGTGAATTATCTCCCTCAAGGCCCTATCTCCAAATACAGTCACACTGGTGGTTAAGACTTCCAGATATGAATGACGGAGGGTGGGGGGCAATTTAGTTTATAGCAACGACATTGACTTCCAGCCTTCCATGAATAGATGGAACATGTCTCTCAGTGTGTGGGTTGTCTACAGACAAGCTGCAAAAAGAAACTGCATGTCCAAATAGCTGGCAAAAGATAGGAATGGGAGATAATTTGTCTCCCCATCTCCCTTCTGTCTCCTTTTTCCAGTCTGTGAGAGTTCACTTCATAGGGTATGAAATGCTTCTCCATATCTTGGTTGCTTTAGTGGCTCTGAGATGCCACATCCCTACCTTCATTGTGGGGCTTCATCCCAGTCCAGAAATGCCTGGAAGAACCAGAAACCCAGGTTTGTTGCTGGTGAGCCCAGCTGCTCGGAGGCCATCTGAGAGGGAGGGACTTCTAGAGCAGGTGACTGGTCAGTGTCCTGCAGCTGCCATGTTGTTCAGGAGGTAGATGGTGCCTCCCACAGGAAGAGCGGGAATGACTGAGGAGAGCCATAAGCCATGTGTTTGATACCATGGAATTTACTTCTAAGGTGAGTGAAAGACTCAGAGAACACCCTTCATGTGTGTTTTGTCAAAACCAGATGAGCCAGAAAGAATAAAAGTGTAAAAATATTCCTGATGTCACCATTCATACAGAAATAGGTGGTTTCAGCTTAGGGAGAAAGCAGAAGATGGAACAAAGGAGTGGTGAAGAATCCCAAAGCTATCTGTCCCTAGTGGAGATGCATATAGAAATACATGGTTTGCATTTGACCCTTTTGGATATAAACTTATAAAAATCCAGAAATGTGAAAGTTTTAGTGTAAGATATCAATGGCAAATGCATTTGAATACAGGATAGTGGTAGCAAATTGACCTTTTTCCTCTAGGGATCAAGTGTCTGCTCTTGTAGAAACTTTGTGAAAGGAAATTACTTTTTTTCAAAAGATTTATTCATTTACTTGAGAAAGAGAGAGAGTGCATGCCGTGTGTGTGTGTGTGTGTGTGTGTGTGTGAGAGAGAGAGAGAGAGAGAGAGAGAACATGAGTACGGACAGGGGCAAAGGGAGAGGGAGAGGGGAAGTAGACTCCCTGCTGAGCATGGAGCCTGACACAGGGCTAGATCACCCAACCTGGAGATTATGACCTGAGCTGAACCCGCTCAGATGCTTAACTGACTGAGCCACCCAGCTATCCAAAAGGAAATCACTTTTAAAAATCTTCACTGATGATCACTATAAGATAGGCCCATCCCTCACCAGCCCTTTAAAAAAAGCATGCAAGTGTAAACCTCAGTATTCACACATGATCAGATTGATAGATGTCACATGAACCGAGTGATGAAAGCTGGGGCCTTCCAAAGGCAAGGTCTAGAGCATCATGTATGTTAGGAGTGACCTTGACCCTTCAGTGGCACCATGGGTACTACTGGTACCCAATCCATGATCAGGGAAGACTAAGCTTCCTCTGCACATGGGCTTCCAACATAAAGTTCCAGGGTAGCAGATCTGCTGTAACTATGCAGAACAGACTTAAGTCAGTTATGTGAATATAAGAATGATTTTCCTTGCCTTAATTCTGTTCTCATACACAAAAATTATCCACTGGAATATCACTTAAATGCATTTATTTTTTCTATGAAATGTTCTGCTGAAAAGTTGCCTATGCATCCATGTATTTTTTTCCATCAGGACATGGTCCACCAGGGCATGGATATTTTCACAGAGCCATAGTCTCATTGTTTCATGTCTTTTCTTGTGTTAAGCTCTCTAATTCTTCTCTACCACTCTATTTTCTAGATCTCAGGACAAGACAAACCTCTTAAGTTAGAAAGAAAATGGCCTAGTAGTCATAAGAGATCATGCATTGCGCTGTGTTCTATAAATATGGTAGAAAGCATGCCAAGCTGTTGTTTTAATTATAAAAAAGAGATGTTAACAATCTTCTCTTAGGGAATATGTCATTCTTTTTATGAAGCATCTGTTTCAGTGGATGCCACTTGAAAGAAATTCAGGGAGGTGGACAGAGTTGCCTACAAAGGGGCAGATGAGATTTTTAATTATGCTGAACTAACGGTCTGTTTGCTATTGTAGTTTTTCCTCCATGCTTTTGCAGAAGAGCTTTGGGGGAGGGATGTCAGTTGGTTTGGCAGCGGGCTATTTGAAAATATTTAGGCTGTTGCCAAGAAAAAGAGTTAAGACAGAGTTTTATGGGACTCTATTTGTGAAATTAAATTGGCCAGGCTCAGGACAGTCTTGCAGCTTCAGTCTGGTTGCATGCCTGTAAACAAAGGCCATCAATACAAAGTGATGTTCTTCACTGTGAGGACGTAGCTAATGGGCTGCCACTGAGGCCAGCTCCAGGTCAAGCTTCATTTACTAATGAAAGAATAGTGGACTGGGGAGAACATTAATGAAACCCGCCATGATTACAAAGTGGAAGGCCCTGCCTTGCTAGGAGAACAAAATAAATGTCATTCGTCTTTCTTCACATTCGTCTTGCCAAAAATTTTACAGTGCATCTGATTTTATGATAAAATAATTTGAAGGATAAAGGAAAGTAATGAATGTGCCAGGGAAATGCAGGTATAAGAGAGGTTTATTTTAGAAACTACAGGACATATCCTTTGGATGCAAGCCACTGGAATTCAATTTTTGAGTGGGAGGGAGAATGCATAAATGGCCACAGAGGAAAGATTTCATAGCAAAAATATCCAATAACCGAGTCCAGATTTTTAGGGCACCATGGAAGTAAAATTAGAAAAAAGGGACCAGATGTCCCAACAAACACCTGACAGATGAGACTCACAGGAGAACCAGGCCATGGAGTTGTGTCGGGCAATGAGAAGTCTACCGTAGTGGTGGCTGTTAATGACAAAATTGATCTGAGCTACCCTAGACAAAGCAACTGCTTTTTTCTTTCATGCATGTGTCAAGACAGAGTATACTGACTATACACGGGATGATCTAGTCACTTTAATTCCAGAGAGTGTGGCTCTGTGAGGGACACTGATGAGCCATGTTGTCTGCACTTAACCTCCCCAAGAAGGCAGACGCGACATGGCTGCTGTGCCTTCCGTAGGCTTGAGAAGGGGGCATGCCCAGACCTGGCATATGGAACAACAGAATTTGTTTCTTACTCCAGAAGCTGGTCCCTGAGGGACAGCCAAGTAGATGGAAAGTTAATGTAAAATTACTCGAAGATATGGGTCAGGTAGGCAGAAGTAAGAAAGGAGTTCATTTGGTGATTTGGAAAAATATCAGGAGAGCCCAGGGAGGGCTGATATAGTCATCTGAGCAGAGATAGGAGGATGCTGAGGCATTACATGGTTCACGATCAGATCCATGATAGTAGACAAAATGCAAGGACAAGTTTTTAGCCTCTGTGTGAGACGGACCAGTGGTCATGGTGCACTCCTGTTGACTCAATTGCAGCATGAGCCTTTGGTCTTCGCCCTGTATGGAATGGTTAAGGAATTGAAGGAGGCTGATGGGGGAATCATTAGTGGGATAACCAATGGCCAGATAAGCTTGAATGGATTTGCAAAAATATGATGATAACAAAGAGCAGGGACATCTTGAAGTGATGTGCATGGTTCTGGATAATCAGCTAATGTTCCTGAAATGTCAGTTGGAAGTTTAGTATAAAAGGAACTTAGATGATACATTCAGTGTGGTAAGCCGGATAATGGGCCCTCAAAGATGTCCTTGTTTTAATCCCTTGATCCTGCCAATAGGTTACTTTATGTGTCAAAGGAGTCCTACAGATGTAATTAAAGTTATGGACCTTAACACAGGGAGGTTATCCTGGATTATAGAATGGGCCCAATCTATTTGCGTCAGCCCTTGAAAAGAGAGAACTTTCCGCGGCTGCAATCAGACACAGTGGAAGAGGATTCAGAAGCCACATGGTAGAAGGGGAAGCCGGAAAGACTGGAATCATGGAAGGAAACTTGATATTCTGTTGCTGACTTGGAAGATAGAGGAAGGAAGCTAAGAGGGGCCCTACCATGACAGCCAATGAGGAGATGGGGCCCTGAGCCCTAAAACAGCAAGGAACGGAATTCTGCAAAGCAACTTGGATGAGCTGGAACCGGGGCCTCCACTAAGAGCTCTGGACAGGTTTTGACTTTGTTGGGTTTCAAGCCTATGGAACTGTGTGAGAGATACTGCTTTTGTTTTAGGCCTCTAAGTTTGTGGTAACTTTATGGCAGCAACAGAGAGAGAATTCATTCTCATATCTATGTTTATATAGACAAATGCATCATTTTTTAAAAATGTGTGTGCACACAGTATCTCAGGAAAAGTGCCATACACTACATTTACAAGCTGGGATAAATAGAGTACATGGGTATATATAGTCTTGCTGTCAGGTGCTTCTGGTTCTCCCTGCCGAGGTTGGACTGGGAGCATGATGCACTCCGACCTTTTGAAAGGTCTTCAGTGATTAATTAGGGAAAGAGGCTCCATCTGTGTGATTATCATACTGTCTGCTTTTGAGAGCTGATGGCTCACAAAAATTTTCAGAAATTCAAACCTAGCTTCAGCCTTCATCTACATCTTTGTGAAATTCGATAAACCTTCCAGCCAGTATGTATGTGTGTGTAGTGTAAATGTATGCAGGTACAGAACTCTTCTTTCCAAAAGGGTTTACTAATGTGTTAAATATAGAACTGGAAATTAGCCCTTTGGAAACACGGAGATCTTGACTTCTGTGGATTGGGGCATAGCCGGTGAAAAGAGAGTAGGAGGATTTGGTTTCTATCACCACCGAGCCTGTTCTTTTCCCATGGTGCATGACATCTCTTGCAGGTTTTCCTTATTCGTGATTCCCTGTGTTTTGAAAGCTCACTCATGAGTTTATGCAGAGAAGCAGCTCCCGCTTCTTTCTTCTCAAACATTCTGATCATAAGAATTTAATGAAATGCTCCTGGGAACTACCCTGGTGTTTGCCTGTCTTGTTTTCAGCACCAGCAGGGATGGACAGCCCCCCGAGGCTGCAGGGCAGCTTGTGTGCGCTCCTTATGTCATCAACAGAGCTGTCTTTGTGTTATAAATCTCAGGGTGGATACTGAAAAATGCTAATTTATGATAAGCACGAGCTAGATTGACAGGAAGCACAACAGCAGAGGGAGAGGTTGTTTGGTGAGTCTGGGAAGGGGAGAAAGAGAATGGAAGTGAGAAATACAGAGACTAATTGGGAATCAAACCAGAGAGGTTAAAATAGAATTTTTTGGAGTTAACCCAGAGAGAGGCTTGGGTAGAAAAAACTTGGGGGGAAAAACATGTAGATTTACATGTAGGAAAACAGAAAATACATGTTTCTCTTAGATAATAGAGAAATGGTGGACGGGGGTGGGAATAGGTGTTTAAGGAGTCAAACACCTTTCTGGAAAATCAGTTAATGTCCAAATCTTGGTGTAGCCCTTGTTTTTCTGAAGATGAGGGATAATAAGAAGACAGCATGCTGGCTCCAGTTTAGAATCTAGGTAGAATTAGAAGCTATCACATGTTATCTCTTCGGGTAAACCAGATGACTCAGCACAGGTCCTTGGATGTGTCTCCTATTTTGCTGATATGCAGAGGATTTTCACCCTGAGAGTTGCAAGGGAAGGATATGAGAACCAAGGGCTACAGTTCTCATGACCCAGGCTTTTGTTTGGAGCAAGAGTTAGGGTTTTACCCAAAGGCAAATGAGGAGGTATTCCTTTGGGCAGTATCTCTGGCATTTTGCTTTGTAGCCTCTTTTGTAGAGCATGATGGAGAAGTAAGGTATGAGAGATTCTCACTTTATATTTGAGGCCACCAAGTCCCAGATGAGTGCCGTGAATGTCAGGCATCACACAGCAGCATCACGCCAACTGATCCAAACACTCCATTTGTTTGAGTCCTAAAACCTGATGCTAAGCTTGTATCTCCTAAAGAGAACCTTGTTTCCTATTTTTCTGTGATCAAACATTGAGAGCGTCAGTGAGCTTTTCCATGGAGAAGAGGACATTGAAGACTCAGGGAATCTTCTCTTTTCTTTTCCTCAACATTAAAACCTTATTTTAAAATTGTTTTTTTGTTTCATTTTTATTTAAATTCTAGCTAGTTAACATATAGTGTGACAATGGTTTCAGACTAGTGTACTTTAGTGATTCATTACTTACATCTAACACCCAGTGCTTGTCACAAGGGCCCTCCTTAATACCCATTACCC
Organism: Taxidea taxus jeffersonii; assembly: GCA_003697995.1. NCBI lineage: Eukaryota > Metazoa > Chordata > Mammalia > Carnivora > Mustelidae > Taxidea > Taxidea taxus. The sequence goes on along the minus strand of ML108809.1, from coordinate 100,796 downwards.
ATTTAGCCCATCTTCCCAACCCCCCTCCCTTGAGCAACCCTCACTCTCTTCTCTATAGTTAATAGTCTTATGCTTTACCTCCCTTTCTTTTTTTCCTTTCTTCTTTTATGTTCATCTGTTTTGTTTCTTAAATTGCACAAATAAGTGAAATTATTTGGTATTTGTCTTTCTCTATTTTGCTCAGCATGACACACTGTAGCTCCCTCCATCCACCTTGTTGCAAATGGCAAGATTTCATTCTTTTTGATGGCTGAGTAATACTCTACTTTGTGTGTGTGTGTGTGTGTGTGTGTGTGTGTGTGTGTGTAAACTGCATTTTCTTTATCCATTCTTCTGTCAGTGGACATTTAGGCTCTTTCCGTAGTTTGGCTATTGTTGATAATACTGCTATAAACATCGGGATGCAGCTATGAGGACTCAAGGACTATTTTAGCCAGAACCAGGCAACTCAGCTGGGACATGATTGTTATCTTGAAATATTTGTTAGGGGGTCATGTAAAAGAGAGATTTACTGAAATTCCTGTGGCCTCAGCAGGCAGATGCACAATTGAGGTGTAATAGTTACAGGAAAGCAGATTACAGCTCAGGATAAAGATAAGAACTTCCTTCCAACTTGAAAAGTCTAGAAATGAAATTCACTAATTTATGCGATATGAGTTCTTCACTCCTAAAGTCAGTCTTTGCCAGGGATGCTGTACAGAGAATTCTAGAACTGGCATGAGAGTGGAGTGGGCTTGTGCTTGATAACTCAGATCTTGAAATTCATTGCTTCCCTCAAAATTAAAAGTATTCCACCTGAACTTCCTTCCCTCCGCCCCTCTTTTCTTTTCCAAATTTACTCTTGATATCTGTTCTCCATCTAAGCTTTTGTTCCTACATAAGATGAAAAAAAAAAAAAAGGACCTTTTGGATAGCAAGTTCAACTTTCCTTTCTGGGCTTAATTCTCTCTTTTCCCACTTCCTCTTTGAGGTGCTCATTGATTTATGTAAATGTCTCCTTCAATTTTCTGTATTCTTCTCCAGCGACACATTCTTTACACTAACATCCCATGGCTTCTTTACCCTAAAACGATATTCCTGTAATAATTCTGCCACCTCTCATATTTCCATTCTGAACCTTTCCATGAAACAATAATTTGTTTATGTTATTACACATTACACTTATTTAATACACTCCCCAACTCATGCTCACTCCTCAAACTCTTGTTATATGTCTCTTGCCTGGTCATTCTGCTCAGCACTGGGTACATAGTTATTTGTTCCAGTATTCTTATTCAACTTTCTGGTTTTTTTTTTTTAATTTATCAAAATAATAAAAAAATAGTTTCTTTGGGGTGTTCTAATTGTCAGATCCAGCAATATCTCCTGTATGTTTGTCCCCTTAATATTCTTCATGATCCTTTGGTACAAGTGATGCATTCTTTCACCTTCTGGAAGCCCTGTCTGCCCTTGATGTCTGTGGCAGTGATGCTGATTCCTTTTCTGTTCCCTCTTCCCATTTGCTAATTGCAGGCTTCCCAGAAAACAGTTTTCACTCATTCTCTCTCTCCCCCTCTGTGTTTTACCCCTCAGCTATGTGATGTGTTAACTCAGGTTCAGCCACAGACTTCTATGCAGATGGCTCTCAAATTCATTAACTTAAGCCCAGACCTCTCTTCCAAATTATTGACGCATATTTCTAAATGCCTGCTAGAGTGTTCTCCCTGGTTCCTGTAAGAATCTCAGAACCGGCATGGCAATACCAAATTTATACCAAATATATACTTCCTCTGCCCCCTAACTGGCTGCCGATGCTCATTCTTTAAGTGCTGTCTGTGAAACCACCATTGTTCAAGCGATCATTCCCCAGATTGTTGCAATCAGACTTGATTCTTCCTTCTTCTCACCACACGACCCATGCCTAGGCCTTCCTGTCTTACCTATGATTCTTTTCAAGTGAGTATCCTCCTTTTGTATTCCCACCCCATCTGCTTTAGTGTGGATCTGGTTATCTCTCTGTCACCCAGACCTTTGCAGCATCTTCACCTGTAATCTCCACACCTTCAGCTCTGTCCTCTCCAGTCCTAACCTACATCCTCTAGAAGGATCATGCCCCTCTTCAGACACCAGCATTGGTTTCTTCTCACTGGCAAAATGCACTGCACTCTGAAATCCCAATATCGGACACCCACAGTATAGGACCCCACTGCTACTAACGGCTGTTTATAAGAGCTAACATATACGAGTGCCTCCTCTGGGCTAAGCATTGTGTTAAGTAATTGCAATAAGCCTATTAGGTACTGTTAGTATATTTTAAGTAACTTGCCATTGGTCACGGAGTTAGCAGTCATTTGATCCCAGGTGAAGGGATTCCAGAACCTTCAGCCGCTCTGGTGTCCTTTATCTTATTCCCTACTTCTACCGCGTGCAGCTTTAATCTGAAATTTTACCGTGTCTGCCATCGACTCTGCCCCACCTCCCTCTGACTGGAATACTTTTCTGTGGATTTTATATTAGAACATATCTTTTCTCCCAAGGACTCCTCACTGATTCCTGCCCCCTATTGGAAATTCCACGTTTACTTTGTGGTGTTTTTTTTTTTTTTAAATTTATAGTAATGTGTATCCTTTAGCTTCTTTTTTTAAAAACTTATTTTATTTAAATTCAATTAGTTAATGTATAGTTTATCATTATTTTCACTAGAGTTTAGTTATTCACCAGTTGCATACAGCACACAGTGCTCATTACATCACAGGCCCTCCTTAATGCCCATCAGCCAGTTACCCCATCCCCTCACCCACCTCCCCTCCAGTACCCCTCAGTTTGTTTTCTAGAGTTAAAAGTCTCTTATGGTTTGTTTCCCTATTATGTCTTATTTTATTTTTCCCTTCCTTCCCCTATGATCTGTTTTGTTTCTTAATTTTTACATATGAGTTAAAACATGTAATTGTCTTTCACTGGTTGACTTACTTCATTTAGCATAATACCCTCCAGTTCAATCCAAAACGTTGTAAATGGTAAGATTTCTTAGCTTCTTAACAATGATATTTATCATTGCCTCTGTAAAGGTATGGACTGTATCAATCACCATTTTTTGATTCTTTGTTATTTTAATAGAGCACCTTCCCTAGGACATAGTAGAATCTTCATTTATATTGAATTGACAGGGTGTATTAACTAGATAACAGATCAAATCTTGTCCCAATTTAATACAGTGCCGCCCTTTCATGCACTTATGATTATTATCTCTAGCACTAGTGTTTAGACTACCTGAAATAGGCCCATTAATTTATGTCATGTGTGTGTGTTTGTGTGTGTGATTTCTTTACATATACAATAATATTTGTATACATATCATATGTTTATATATATAATCATAATTATATATATATATATATATATATGTATATATATTTTTTCACTTCAAAAACTGCCCTTCCAAGTGAGGGAAAGAAAAGTTCCATTTCTATAATGGACAAATGGTAATACCCAGAACAAGGGTAATATCAATGTCCAAATGGATGGCAACATTTGAAAAAAATGGGTTAATTGTAACCTTATTTGGGTCTCCTATATCAGACACTGAAGCTAGGGATTCATCATAACTATTCAAGTTGACATGGAAAGGTCTGAACTTATTGATAGATTAGGAGCTCATTTTTTTTAAAGATTTTTATTTATTTGACGGAGAAAGACACAGTGAGAGAGGGAACACAAGCAGGTGGAGTGGGAGAAGCAGGCTTCCTGCCAAGCAGGGATCCCGGCATGGGGCTTGATCCCAGAACTCTGGGATCATGACCTGAGCTGAAGGCAGATGCTGAACCACTGCCAGGTGCCCCTAGAGGAGTTCATTTTGAAAAGCTAATTTTGAGTCCTGTGACTCTTTCTGGTCCCAAAAGTTTGAGTAGGGAAAGGTGAGCAACGTGGATACGATCTGCACTTGGCTCCTTGCTGTAGATCTGTGTCTCAGGTGCCCAGGATGGAGGCATGTGGTAGTTTCAGCACCATCTGCAAGAATGAATTGAAATTGACCACTCGGCAGCCCTTTTCCGAGGATGGATAATGGAATTTTGCCTCTCATGTAAAGCTCATGCTTGCTATCTCTCTCTACACCCATTTCCCTCTTTGCCAAGCTGCCTGAAATTATTCATATTTCTGATTTTTTTCTTTATTCCTTTTTCTCACTCATCCCTTTGATTTTTCTCTCAGTCACACCTATTATTTGTCAGTTCTGCTTTCTAAGAGACTTTAAGTTTGTTTGGTGTGTGATGAATAGGTTTTTTTTTTAATGTTTTGTGACAGAACATTTCTGGAGTAAAGGAGTGATAAATATCAAATCAAGTGGAGGCCAGAAATTTAATTTTCCCTATCAGAGCCAATCTGTGCTTCATTTTATCCTGACAAAAATTGATATTTTATCCCTGTGATAATGGAAGACTCTGATTGCAGTGCCTTTTCATAATTTAAAAAAAGAGAGAGAAAAACACCTTTCTCTTCCCCCAGAGAAGTTCAAATCAAAGCAGAGCAGATTCTGCACACATTGTGAAGGAAGTCACCTTATATTCCTTCAGCCCTTTGTGTCCCCCAGCCCGGCGGCAAGTATTTCCATAAAGTTGCTCAGGTTCTTGATTTAATGTGTTGCTTTCCGGTTTTATCTCTGGTTCTCCTCCAGAAATTTATCTAGCCATGGCAGAGACACACAGCTTCCCCCACTCTCTCCATCCAGCCCCATTTCATAAATTAGGGAGGACTCGAGGAGTCCAAGATTATGTCTCAGAACTGGCCTTTTCCGTTAACTCAGTAGAACTTGGCTAAGAGTGGAGTGCGACGAATCAGTGCTTATTCATCAAACAGTCACCTGCCTGAGTCAGATGGCGTTCCCAGGACTCTTTAAATATAAACCCATTTAAAGATCATAATAATCCTATGGTGTCCATCCCATTTAAAAAAAAAAAAGTTTTATTTGTTCATTTTAGAGAGGGGGGATGGCATGAGTCAGAGGGACAGAGGGAGAGAGAGAGAGACTCTCCAGCCAATGCCCTGCTGAGCATGGAGCCCAAGTGGGGCTTGATGCCCAAACCTTGAGATCATGACCTGAGCCAAAACCAAGAGTCACATGATTAAGTGACTGTCACCCAGTTGCCCCGTCCATCTCATTTTTATAGCCATTTTTCAGAAGAGGAAATTTGAGGCACAGGAAGGTTAATTAACATGAGTAAAGTTGCCATCAGGTGATGAAGCCAGGGTTTAAATGCAGCAGGGTGCCAGGATCCATGCTCTGAAGCATGTGACAGTGCTCCCTCCACATTCAGTTGTCCTGCTTGCTTTGCCTCTATGCTGGTATCATCTGCTTCTCCCAGATGCCTTTCCCGCTCCTCTTTGTTGAGTGTCTGGACTCCAGTAGAAGAATGTTGCAAACCACATTCCTTCACATCGTCCAAAGTAGTTACGCCGGAAGCATTCAGGATATGTTCAGGTTCCCAAATCCTAGAATGACTTCTGCCTGAGAGATGCAGTCCAGCTCGCTCAGGAAGTAGCCCCCATGGTTTTTGGGGAAAACAGCTCCTCAACTGTTGTGTTCACCTGTGAAATACGGTGAGGCTGGGCGAAGAGATTGCATCTCTTCTCATAGGAAGGTGTTAGGTTCCCACACTTGACTGTGTATTCTTTGGGACACCTAGGCTGTATGGACTATGCTTAGAAATCTACCTCAGATGCAGCATCTATCTTTCCTGGGGGCTGGAGTCAGATTAAGCACCCTCCCCCCAAGTCTTCTTTGTAGAACCTGCTAGTACTTTGACCGTCCTAGTTCTGTAGCACATTAGGGTATTCCTCTTGCCCTTTTGACAGCCTCTTTTATGATGTCAAGGTATATGGGATAAAAATATTCCATGAGAACAAAGAGATGAAGGCCTTATGCAATCATCTGAGACTAAATTAGTGGGAGGCACAGAAGTCCTTTGAGGGAAGTTGGTTTTTAATTTCCTATTTTGGACAAAATGCCTGGTATGAAGCATGGTCTTGAATGAGGTACTTGGCATAGTGCTTGTTGTGTGGTAACCATACAGGTTTGAGGCTTATAGCCTATAGTTGATGCTGTGCCTCCAGTGGCGTTTTCCAAGGATTTCCACCTAGATAAATCATGTATTTATAGGTCTTATCATCTTGAGTAGGATCTATTAAGAGAAAATGTGTTCTTAAGTCTAAGGGCTTTTCATTTCTGATTATTATGTCATATTCTCATATATCTAAGTGTCCTTGTGCTAGAAATTATAGACTAGTGTGGCTCATGGATGGGTTCATTCATCTTTGAGTGCCTTGAAATTATATTCATTTAATGTGTATATATGTATGAATATGTGCCTTTTAAATTTCACCTCATTCTATGAAAATCTGAGTATTAGTTATGAATGCTTTTGGAACCAAATGACAAAACTCAATTCAAACTGGCTTTAGTAAGAGAGAAAATATATGGACTCATGTAATTCGGAAGTTCAGGGGATGGAAATCTTTAGGTATGATTTTATCCAAGGACTAAACAATGTCATCAGGACTTGGTCTGTTGCCTTAGTCCTTTAGCCATACTCCTCTCTTTATGGGATTCATTTTAGGCAGGCTGTTTCTGCTTAGTCAACTTCTTTCAGCTCCGGATTTGCATGGTATTAATTAACCAGTCCAGATTCAGGAGAAAACATCTTTCCCCGTAGGTCAAGCACAAGTCCTGGAACCACTTCTTGGCGGACTGATTTTGATGCCAGTTTTTATCCAGATGCAGGGTGATGATAGAACATACGCAAGTTTCCATGCCTGCAACCCAGGGGAGAAGTCATACTCACCTGAATTATGTGGATTGAAAGTAGAGAAGCAATAATTCACCCAGGAAAATTGAGTTTCTATTCTATTAGCAGAAGAAAGAAGATGGATGGGGAGGGGCACGCAAAACCAAAGTGTATCATCCAGAGGTTGTGATGTCGGGCCCCTTCCTTCCACATTCACAAGCCACATCTAAGAAAAAGGCACTTTTATGATACTTTTCTCATGCTTTAAATATACAGCATAGATTGGTTAAAATATAAAAATGAAAAAAGGAAAGAATATAAGCTTAAAAATAAGAAGCATGGACCAGAATTGGATCAGAAATTCAAAATACCAAATAGTTAGTTGGCCACGGGGCTCTGAGGAGGGAAGGAGACAGTAGGCTGTTTCTGCTATAATTGCTCCCTGTGAGCTAGGGACCCAGAGTAAGGCTCATATTTGAAGTCAGAGGCTGGAGCTGGGCTCTGCCCACCTCCTACAAAGGAAAGTATACTGAAAAGAAAATTCCTGCTGATCCAGTGTTTGGGGATTTGGATTTTTAGGATTCTGCTGGTCTAGGGAGCCAGGATCAATATGCAAGCAGAAATATCACTGAGATGTGATAGTTCTAATATGACATTGGTTGAAGAATCCCCAAATTCTGGGGATCTCAGGGGAAGGGAAAGAAACACAGAACCACTAGATAGGTATCTAGTGAGCACAGAAGGGAGGGGAAAGAGAAAAAAAACATGAACAAGGGCACAAAACACTCTCAAAATGACCCTATGAGTCAGAATCTGAAAATATCTGAAAAAAAAAA